>JAHHZJ010003422.1:0-22330 GCA_021437245.1 Aegilops speltoides
AAGGGGAAAAATTAGACAAGAAAGTCGTTTGGCAAATATGAAGAACTCTTCTTTGAAGATCGTCATTGATAGCTTTTGAAACTCATGCTCTTGCTCTAGATTGAGCTTCTCGGGAAAGCTTCTCATGAGATCTTAGGAGCTCTCTATGATCTTCTTGAGTTGTTTCATGAGCTAACTTAAGAGTGTTTAGTTCTTTAGTTAGGCGCTCAATCTCCTTCATAGCATTGTCATTCGACTCATCTCGACTATAAAGACTACTAGCATGTTCATCATTACTAAGCTCACTAGATTTATCATGTAAAGCTCATCTTCACCAAGCAAGTCATCCTCATCACTATCAAAGTCAATGAACTCAGGATGTGTTACCTTGGGGCCTTTTGCCATGAAGCATCTTCCAATTCCCTCATTTGGTGAATCAAATATGTCATAGGAGTTGGAGTTGGAGGATCTGAGAAAGAACGGCAACACCTTCATCTTGGTGTATTGGAGTTGGAGTGATAGCTTCTTTGGAGTGATTGTCGTCGGGCGGAAACCCATTCACCAACATAGGCTTGATGTTTTCTTCTTGTGTAGCTCCTTGATGACTTGTCCTTCCTTTCCGAATCCTTGCTTCTCGGAGGATCTTCGTTCCTCGATCATCTTTCTCCTTCTCTCTTTTAGGACTCTTCTCTTGAGCTTCTTCTTCTTGGAATTCTTCTCTTCTCTTGTGGGAGTCGAACACTCATTTGAGTAGTGTCGGGTCTTCCACAATTATAGCAGTTTCGATCCGACTAGAAGATCTCCTTTCATCATATGATCTAGACTTTGAGCTTCTTTCCTTGCTTCTACTCTTGTAGAATTTGTTGAAGTTCTTCACCATTAGGCTTATCTCTTCATTGGAAACTAGCTTGTCACTTGAGGATGTGGGAGCTTCAAGCTGCAGCTTTAAGCAGCTTGACTTTGTGAAGCTCTTCTTTATCTTTAAGTGTCATCTCATGAGCAACAATCCTTCCAATGACTTGGTGGCTTGAGATCTTTGTAGTTTGGCATCATTTGGATCAAAGTGCACCGGTATCATACTTTCCATCCAAAGCTCGAGGATCTTCTTGATGATGAATCGGTCGGTCATTTCTTCGCTTCCTAAACCTGCCATCTCATTGGTGATGAGAGCAAGCCTAGAGTACATTTCAGGACTCCTTCACCTTCCTTCATCTTGAACTTGTCAAGTGACCTTGAAGAACATCTAGCTTTGATTCCTTCACGGACTCGGTACCTTCTGCATTTGACCAAAGTATCCCAAATCTCTTTTGCATTCTCAAGGCGGTGATCTTGTTGAACTCCTCGGGACACAAAGCATTGAAGAGAATGTCACAAGCTTGAGCATTGTTACGTAACATCCCAAACTCATCGATAACCCAGCGATCGGAACTTTTCCTTCCTCGAAGAACTCACCTTGCAAGCCAACACAAATAATGCCCCATCGGCGGGGTTATGTCCAGAATATGCATTTTCATTTTATGCTTCCAACTAGCAAAGTTTGAACCATCAAAGTAAGGACCTCTCGAAAATTACCCTCACTAGGCGCCATACTCTCTGGTTTGTGAAACCAAGCTTATGAGTCAATGCAATGAAACCAATCCAATGGAGACGCTCGATACCACTTGTAGGATCGGAAGTATGTCTAGAGGGGTGATTAGACTACTTGACAACAAAAATTTAGCCTTTTGATTTGAGTAGTTTCTTAGCAAGTTCACAATGATAACCAAGTCAAGTATCACCCTACATGCAATTCTAGAGTTATGGCAGCGGAAAGTAAGTTGCATGTATAGTAAATGAGAGGTGGAAAGAGCAAGCATAATGGAACAGGAGGTTTTTCTCGTGGTTCCGATAGGTGGTGCTATCGTCAATCACGTTGATGGAGACTTCAACCCACGGAGAATAGCATTGCCTTGAGTCCACGGAGGCTCCACTGAAGGTCCACGAAGAAGCAACCTTGTCTATGCCATCATGGCTTCATACGGAGGACTAGCCTTACTCAGGGTAGATCTTCAGAAGTAGCGATCTCCTTGCCCTTAAACTCCTTGGTTCAACTCCACATCATGTGAGGCTCCCAGCGACACCTAACCAATCTAGGAGGCACCACCCTCCAAAAGGTAATAGATGGGGTTGGTGATGATGAACTCCTCTCTCTTCAAATGATGATAATCTCCCCAACTCAACTCTCCTCCTGATTGGGCTGTGGTGGAGGAAGGATTGAGTGGAAAGCAACTTGGAAAGACTAGAAATCAAGTTTCATATGGTGGGAGTGGAGCAACTTGATCTCAACACAAGGGTAGGTAGTTTCTTCTCGAGAAATAAGGTAGGAGTGGTAGTTCTTTACGTGGCTCTCTCCACGAATGAAGAGGAGGTGGAGGGGTATTTATAGCCTCCACACAATCCAACCGTTACACACATTTGAGCAATCTCGGTCGGACGAAGTTGACCTTTCGGTGAGACCGAAAGTTCAAATCTTGTGAGCGTTAGGATTTTCAGTGGGACCGAAAATACAATCTCGGTTAGACCGATTCTTCCAAAGTCTAGGGTTTGCCAATCTCGGTGGGACCGACTTTCTCATCTCGGTGACACCGATTTGAGTCTGAAGGTTCTGAAGCAGCAACACCATTTCGGAATGACCGAGTTTGGAATCGGAAAATCCGAGATTCTAGGGTTTTGGCTATATGGTGAGGTGGTTCATCTCGGTGTGGTGAGTTTGGAATCGGTGGGACCGAGATTACTTATGAGTTTATGTTGGAATGAAAGATTGCTGATTGTTTGAGATAAATCATTAAGCACTTTAGAGCAACGGATCATCATCATAACCTCATCCTTTTAATAGTATTGGCTTTCCTATGGACTCAATGTGATCTTGGATCACTAAACCAAAAATGGAGTCTTGAGCTTTTGCCAATGTTTTCCTTAGCATTTTGAGGTCCACATCATCGGTCATTGCCATACCCATATCACGAACTTTACGAAATATTCTCAAGAAATGATTAGTTCAATGATATATATGTTGTTATTAATTACCAAAACCACAGGGATTAGTTGCACTTTCACGTTAACAATGTGATCTCGGCTTGCTTCATTTGAAATCCACCAAATATTTAATGGTTGTTGTCTTGAGTCTTTTGATAGTGATTGTTTGGCTTCCTCAACATGTCAAGTTCATCTCAAAGTGCAGAAGAAGAATCTCTTTCTACCACTAGTTTAGCCTCTAGAGCATCGGCGGTGGCAATTCATAATGCACGATTGGGCGGTGCCCTTTGCTATGGGATGATCTGGCGTCCATGGGGACCTCGCTCTTTGATCTTGGGCTAACCTATTTTGCCATTAAAGTTCTGATTGGATTGATTGAAGTTAGCAAAACATCTCAGCTGGGAGTTATAACGACAAACCAGTTAAACAAACAAGGAATTGAAGAGTTTCAATTGGATCTGAAAAGTAGTTATTAACATCATTGTAACCCGCATTGCGCAAACAAGCGATTAAACAAACAAGTATCTATTTAAGTTAAGGCAAGCAGGTAATTCTTAACGATAAGTATCAAACACATAGATGGCGCGATACAATAGGATTAACGGGTTGTGGCATTATATAAGCAGTAGCAAACTAAATTAATTCAAGCAACATAATTGAACAATTTTGCAATAAGTGGCTAACTAAAATTCCGAGAAGCGAATGGCGAACTTACGCTACTTCTTTATGAGCACCTTGCAACTTCTTTTTAAACACAAGGTTATGCGAAGGAGTCCATGGCATCAATTGCTTGATCATGATCCCAATACTTCTTTGTTCCCTGCTGCATTGGTAAGTCGAATGGTTAATCTGGTAAGATGGTGCATCCTTGATATGTTATATGAGGGCGTGTAGTCAAACTAGTTGTAGCCACACATCACCGCGGCTTTTCTTATATTTCATGCGATTACTTTTGGCATATCAAGATCTAAGCAATATACAATAGGATGAAAAAATGGCATCCTTCACATTATTGGCAAACTCAATTCATTGAAACAAGCAATTCAACCATTTTGTGGGTAAATCAAAAGCGCCATTGGAATATTTTTCACTACCCAATCATACTGCATAAAAGGCGGCGCCACCATAGGGGATGGTATGGGCCCGCCTCAATTGGTGGAAAGTGTGCACCTAGTTTGAGTCGTCGGGTTGGCCGGGGTAGTTTTGTTAGTCCCAACGCTGGCGAGCAATGCAAAAATGAAGAAAAATGTTTCAATTTGGATGGGCCAATAACATAAGGCAAAGCAGGCCCTATAGCAGGCTCGCGGCCCAAGCAGCGCCTCCATGTTGATCGGCAGGAAAAATCCCAATTCATTAGCTCTGCACCTCGATCTGTTTGCTCCTAACCTGGCCCATTTGGACGGACCAACACAGCACTTCCTCGCACCCTCATTGGAGGCGGTCGCGGGCTTCAGCGAATGGAAGGATAAGAAGATGAAGATCAACAGTGGGTGTAGCTGCGTGGGAGGCGGCGAGCGGCACGGGCATGGCATCGAGCTTGCGTAAGCAGACGGTCGTAGCTTGCAGAGTAGCATGCGCAAGCGGCGGTACATCACATCCTGATTATATCTATTTCAACTCTTAAATTTCTGGCGATGTAGTTAAACTGGCGGTGTTGTAAAGCTGCTTATAAGTAGGGAATCTATGAGTAATTGAAACCAATTTCTACTTATTTTATAACTCCCCAATCAATATTGAGCCAGCGAATCTCATGTATCTAATCAAGTTTACGATGCAAACATACAAGCTCATGTTGTTCTTGAGCACGAAATGTCTAATGAACAGGCGCTAATGAAGGATTTGATGCAAACATTTTACATGCTCACAGTGATGAACATATAGTGTCTAATGAGGATCTAATGCAAGCATTTTGCAAGCTCATTGAAGGATTTAGTGTCTAATGATGATCTGCTATGTTGAGAGAGCAGATTTGCGAGGCATTGATGACAAGCAAATTATAGTGCATTTTCATAGCTTGAGAAACGTCGAGGCCATCTACCAGAAAGTCCCCGTGTCATGACAACATAGCATAAATACTTTTCTAATCTGTTGTTTGAAACTATTGGATACTTGTGCAGGATAGATATATTGATATGCAGTTTGCGCACTGGTTATAGGTGCAATTACACTTCGATATTTTCAGCCAAAGAACAAATAATTCAAGCAGGTATAGACCATGTTTGAAGTCCTTGTACACCATATTGCATTTTGTGTTTTTTGGTTCTTGCATCATTTAGTGTTTATAATCTGAACTACTTTGGATCATTAGCTGGTTTTCAAAGTGCATTTAGCTTCACATTTCTCAAGTTATGTTGATTTCGAATGCAAGCGCCTTTGTATTTTAAGTTAAATGTTTGCCCCTAGTAACTTGAATTACGTGGATCCTCCACTGCACACAAATCATACCACGAATGCGGTATGAATTAAATGAAATGGGGACTTCGCTAGCTCATTATGCAGCTCCTGACTCTGCTTGCTTGGGATGTTCCATGTACAAGTCCATGTTACCACTTGCTTGGATGTGCAGGCCTTGTGCTCCTTGCATCCCCCTCTGCATTTTGACACGGTGAATGGTTGATCAAATAAGAGGAATAGACCTTGATGTTGTCTAGAAGACAAATACTTACAAGGTTATCTGAGTATGGGGATGTGCAGATCATAAGCATTTGTCATGCTTAGCTAAAAATGGATTTGCTTGTTTGGATGATATCTCCGGAAGAAATAAGAGTTAAAGTCGAGAGTTGCATAGGCGTGTAGCTAAGATAGCAGTGAAAGGATATCAAACATCGTCGGACGATTGCACAAGTGAGTGATGTGTGGATACCTAGATTAGTAGCGTTTGGGCATGATCGCCTAGCTAGAGTGTTGGTCACTTTAGAGCCGTTGAGGTGATCTTTTGGCGTTGGCTGGCAGCGCCGATCTGATCTTGAGTGGCAGCGCCTTCTGATCTGCAGTGGGCAGACCATTGGTGAAGCTAGCGGCCTCGGGGTGGAGGTCTGACGATGTGCTCGGTGAAGTAGCCTGGTGGTAAAGGCGGCATCGGTGAAGCACACGATCACGGTGGAAGTCGGTGTCATGAGGCATGTCGGTTCGCGGCCCGGCGTTGTCGATGGACCACCGGTCGCGGTGGATGAGGCGTAGATGAGGTAGCTCGGTGCGGTGGTGGGTAGCGACCATCATCTTCATCATTGTCATCCAACAAGGTGGGGAAAGAAGAGATGAGGGCGATTGAACTTTGCTTGGGTTGGCGGCAAATTAGGGATTTGAGCAATCTAGGCGTGGAAGGGATGGTGGAGAAGAGAGATTTTGCGAGGCTGGAATTGGGGCGGCGGATATTTCAATCCGAAATATGGGCCTTGAACTTATTTTGTCGTCGTCCTTTTTGGGGGTGGGGGTTGGGGGGCCGGAGTGGGAGGGAGGGACGAGGGAGGGTGGGTGGCTGGGTGCTACGTCCGTCAACGCGACCACCCAGCGGACTATGCCGGTGCCTTAAGGCACTGCCTTTGTCTATGACATGTGGGCCCCAGCAGTGGTGGCCCACATGTAAGTGACAAGGCAGGTGCCTTTAAAACCGGCAACATCCACCCGACCGACCTTGGTCTTCTGGTGTGCCTACATTTGAGAATGCAAGCGAGTCTTCTTTCATTTGCAAGCGAATCTGTATGTATTACCATGCCCATATTTTCGTTGCAATAATTTGTCATTGACGAGATACTCCCTCTGTTCACTTTGTGAAATCGTTTGGACAACTTAAAATGAACTTTTGCACATTATGCGAAATGTCTTGAGTCTTATAAAAAGTGAGCGGAGGAGTACTATAAATTAATTAATAAGGAGTTATTTGAAAAAAATCGAAATGGTATCACGCTAACGTGGATTAGAGTGTGTGTCATAATTAGTTATTTGAATTAGAGTTTGTGTCACATAGCGATCTCCAATTCTAACGTGGATTTCATTTCACTATATCCACACTACTTTTTTAATACAAATTCATATGTATATGATGAAAACCATGGTAGTGAGAAAACTTTTGGATGGATTTAAACATATGACCTACAAAAAGCACAACAAATTGAGTGAATGTCAACTTTTCGAAACTTAGTATGGCACAAATTCGAAATAATTACCTGTATGCATGGTCCTCAGTTCAAATCTTACAATGTACACCGAATTGAAACATCGATATTAAGTCTTGTACTATGTACATTCAAATGTTGTTTTTAGCCCCCACCGCACATGCTACATACTTCTGTGTATCGGTCGATCTTCCTCTAACCACCTTAGGAAGCATCGGTTTCGGCCTGATTCATTCTTTCTCTCCATGTTTGATCTCTATGTCTCTCAAATACACAACCCTTTTCCCTCTATTACCAAATGTATTTACCTCACACCCGCCATTGCACCCCATGCCTAGCTCTCTCTCTCTCTCTCTCCCTCTCCCTCTCACCCTCTCGCTAAATACATGCATTGCCTATCTAGCCCCCAACCTCTTGTCTTTACCATACGTTGTATATCTAGGTCCTCCCTAAAGGCATCTCCTCTTTCTTACGCAGGCCACACTCGCTCAATCTAGCTCTCTTTATCGAGTCTCGTTTAACCTTGTTTTCTTTCACACACAAATGATATATCTCCTGCTCGGGCCTCGATGAACACACTCTATACTCTCTCATGATTGTCTATCTAGGTCAGTCCATGAAGCATAGCCACTCTTTCGACCACATGGCAGGCCACGCTCTCTCTCTCTCTCTCTCTTTGTATGTCTCGATTGACCTCGCTCTTTCTCGGACAAAAATATATCACCATGTTTGAGCCCAATTAGACCTATTCATTGTATACTCTCCACGCACATTGTCTATCTAGGTCACTCTCTCCAACCCGTCTCACTCTTTCGATCATGCGACCCTATGTGATCGATTGACCTTGCTTCCTCCGCACAAAATATATCTACATATACGTGGTGGATCATCTCTCAAGCTCTATCTTACATCACCCTTGCCAAAAGCTCAATCGGACAATATCTCTCAGGAGCATATATATTCATTGAATGTCGGACCACACTCACTTTGTCTCTCTATCTACATGTCTCTCGTTGACCTCGCTTTCTCACCGTATCTTCCACGCATTGAAGCTACCTCTCCATCCCTCATAAGCCGGAGCTATTTACATTGCGGCGATCAACCTTGGATTAATTTGTGTGAGCATTTATTCGGTCGGTTTAGATTATATTTTCATAGCATTATTTAACTTCTCCAAACACCATTGCACCCCCCATAACTCCTAGTTGATTTCCCTCTAGCTCGGTCATCGCTCTCTTGCGTCTTTTCTCTCCTTCACGTCGCACCATGGTATTATTGCAAAAACCCTGTTGTTCTCTTTAATTATTATAAATAAGCTACGAAACTACACCTTGATAGTCCACTTGGAATGGAACAAATATCGACCCACAAATTAAACCCACAAATTAAAGTGCTACAAACTACACACGAGGGGCCCACATGTCATGAAACAAATTTGGACCCATATCACGTTAAAAATAAGGGCGAGGATCGAACATGCGTAGGGACTTCAAGCCGCGCGTCGATAGGCAACATCGTAGAACAACAATGTTTGTTGTAGCCCCTTTGTTCACATAATGTTCTTTTTTACCATAGCCTATTTAATGGATAACATGTAATATTATTTTTAGTACTATTAGCCTTCACTTATAGGTGGGTTCCATGTGTGCTCTCTCTCTCCTAATTTATCATGCGGGCAAACAAGAAGAACTTCATGAGGCGATGTCGCCGTTGACCATATCTGGGCGCGTTCACAAATCATGGCACCGGTTTCACGTACTAGACACTAGTCAATAATACGTGCAATGCATGTTAATTTGGAAGTACATTAAGTGCATGCGGATATTAAGTAGGATATTATTTGCGTGTTATTATGTGATTAGCACTATTTTGGCATGAAATTAGCGCACACTAAGCGTGTTGAGCACTCGACATTGAAGCGAGTCTAGATGCGTTGGATGACAAGGAATACATGTGACTTGATGGCGTTTTATATTTAAATTGATCGGCTCCGAACATTCAATCGATCAAACCATAGATTTGTTCATTACGACTCGACTTTAAATTATCTGACGATTGATATAAAATAAGCGAAATGATAAGCGTTGATTTTAAGCATGGCGTCGAGCGTTTTCATAGCAAATTAGATTACTGGCGGTGGCGGCGGCGTCTTCGGTGGAAGGCTCTCTGCCATGCTACGTGTCGTCGGAGCGGCCAGATGGCGGCAGCGGCGTCTTGCGCCATTGTTGGCGTACTCACGGATGTTGGCCTGGCCGAGAAGGCCAAAATGTTCTGAACTTTGGAAGCGAGTCAGCTGGCGGGAGGCGACTAGCGTTGGTGCAAAAGCGGTCGGTGGCCATCCATGCCGCTAAGAACGGCACCAGCGAGGGCGGGCACTATCAGCGGCGGCGGAGACATCCGTGTACGCGGGCACTAGCAGCGCGCGCGTCGATGCCTGCAGCGCCATGCGCTTCAGTGCCGCGGGCACCCGTCTGGCGTCTTGGCGTCGGTGCATGCTGCAGGCGTCTTGGCTGGCAGTGCAGGCATGTGAAAGTCGGCGGGGACCTCGTGGAACCCGTGTGGGATCAAGCTTCGGTGACGATGTGCGGCTCCCAGCCCATCAATATCCCGCGAGGATTAGCGCTGGCCTTGATCGGGGATGATGGGGCGGAGGGAGGCGAGGACGGTATGGCGTCTTCCCAAGGCGATTCTAGCTTCGTCCCAGCGCCTTATGTTCTTGAGACTCCGGTGGGTGTCTTCCTCGAAGCCCGGAAGACTAAGGGAAGACCATCGTGATGCGGCATGGCGTACGTTTAGGTCGAGCTAGTTGGAGGTGAGCGGCAGGGAGAATCGGAGATAAGAGGAAGATTGTAGTGATACGGTGAGTGCGGGGTTGATTTTAAAGCTATGCGCCCAGCGACATTAAAAGTGGGAGCAGTTGGGGCGAAGATGGGCGGCGGAGCACAATCGAAGGCTCGCCTCGGTGAGCCTACAATGATGCTGCTGCGCCTCCTGTCATTGTACAATGATCGCTTTCATACGCCTCCCGTCGACTCACGCTTGCTCGGGCACACTTGATGAGGCGGTACTCGTGGCAACCGTGGCATACGGTTTCAATAGTGAAAGCATTAGCCTTAGCGTGGCAGTATTTGTTCCAAAATACCTTGGCTCTTCATTGTGCACTTGTCATAAGCAGCTTGTCTCAAATTGAAGAAAAAACTTACAGTAATATTTGTGCCATATCACGTGACCATGCTCGATTCAAATTTATGCTCACTTTTGGATTTTACGAAATTTAAGATCAGGATTGAAACAATATCATAACCTGCATCATGTAATAAATTTTCAAGCCATACATACATCTGTTGTATTTCTTAAAAAGGATTTGGTTAAACATTTTGCTTAGTTAGACTTCAAACAAGTTATATATGCGAGTAAAAGGATAATCCCTCCGTACCGATGCATTGCACGATATATTAACTCAAGTACTAAACGCGAAAAGCGGGCTCAATGCATGCTCATCTGGTGTAGTAGTAGTAGTACTAGGCAATCACGTTGTGGGTGACCTTGATGAGCAGCGGCGAGGTGTCGGCGTTCTAGGAGCAGGGGTCCCAGACTTGCACCTTGCGCTGCGGCGTGGCTCAAAGGCCCGCACAGCCCATCTTCATCAGCGCAAGCTCAAGACCCTCGCGAGGCAAGCCTCATGAGGTGGGCGACAAGGAGCTTCCGAGCCGCGGCCTCGTCAGGCAGCTCATGAGGCGGAGAGTTCAAGCGAGGTACCTCGAGAGTCGCATGGCGCAAACCATGGCGACAAAGGCGCCCGGTCGGTGCCAGCCA
The DNA here is from genome assembly GCA_021437245.1 of Aegilops speltoides. Taxonomy (NCBI): domain Eukaryota; kingdom Viridiplantae; phylum Streptophyta; class Magnoliopsida; order Poales; family Poaceae; genus Aegilops; species Aegilops speltoides. The sequence continues at coordinate 10,926 of JAHHZJ010003422.1, forward strand.
GCGCATGTCCTCCTTTCCTCTTTGGTGCAAAGGAGCAAGCGGCGAGAGCATCAGAAAAGGCGTCCATTTGATTTTGCTTGAGACCAAGACCAGCCAGGCATAAGGAAGTCATTATGGAGCCCAAGCCAGGCGTCATCACGAGCCTTTGTGGCGAGGACCAACTTTAGTTAGGATAAGTCTACCGATGTTCCCCTTCAAAATGGCCAATTGTTGGCGCCCTTCCGCTCAATATTTGGGAAGAGCCCGAGCCTTTGCCTATAAATAGGACTAGCCACCCCGGGGTAGAGGCATCTGGATCTCACCAAGAAACCCGATGAAGCGGTGAACCCCTCATAGCAGTTCATCGCACCAGCCAAACAGACCCTCGCGAGGCTGTTCTTCCTTATATTATTCATCATCAGCCAAAGCAATCCACCACACCACACTTTGGGTAGGGTATTACACCTAGCGTGGCTTTGAACGATATAAATCTTGTGTCTCTTGTCTTGTTAGGTTTGGTAGTTTAGGACCTAGCGATTCGGTGAGGCAGGCAGTTGAGGTTGAATCTCGCGCGCACCCAGTGTTGAACCTCAAAGTGCATGAACCCGAAATCCGACCTTTAGCGCGCCCGAGTAGGTGTGCGAGATCGCCCTGCCGCCTCGCGCCTCGTGCATCGTCATCACCATGTCCGTGACAGGAGCCTGAATCCTTGGGCGGCTTGGCACCCTTGAGCCGCTCGCCCGGCGACTCCGCCCCAAGCAGCTCGCGGTCCGCCCAGCTGCTTGAAGCGGGAATGACCTCGGGCTAACACCGCAGCCAGGCGGCGTGAGCCTCCAGCCACGCCAGCGGCAGCAGCGCGTACACCCGCCGGGGCAGGTGAACTCAAGGGCGCTCATGGTGGCCGAGGCTGCTGCAGTCGGGCGATGGAAAGCGGCATGACGTCTTGCTAAGCGGGTGGAGGAGCTCACAGGCCGCCACCTCGGGGCTCACCCTTACGCACCGCTCCGCCTCGGGTCGAGGCGCGCCCGCGAGGCCCACGTGCAACCACGGGCTCCAAGGCTACTCAACACCAGCCAGCCGTCGGCCTGAGGCCGGCCAGCGGCGCAGCTCCGCTCCCCATCGGTGAAGAAGGACTCGTCGCGACCCATGGCCCCGTGGGCCGCGCTACCATCACCCGGCCGGCCGTCAAGCGAGCTGCATAGCGCGGAGCCCTACGGCGCGATATTGAGTGACGGCGGAAGAATCGTGCCCCACGATAGATCAAGGGCACCCAGCGAGGCGAACAAGGCTCGCTCCGTGGCCCAAGTGAGGGCAGAGGCGCTAGGCTGAGCTCTTGAGGAACCCGGGGCCCTGCCAGCCTGCTGGGGCAGACGATTACGGGTACCACTTATCCCTCGAGGCGGGCATCCACTAATCATGGGTCGCGGGAGGTGCAGGTCGCGGCAATGGCAGCTGCCCGCTCCAGTCTCTTACCCCTCGGGAGGAGGCGTCGGGGGCTGCGGGAGAGGGGCGAGATCGACATCACCACCATGGCGTTGAACAAAGCGTTCCGGAGTAGCCCTCCAGGAGGAGGTGCCCGGGGAGCTGCCGGAGACCCGTGGTCGTCAGAGGAACATTGGCGACCGCTCTACCCCATCGGCGTCCTAGTTCGATCGTTGTTGATGGCACTAGAGTGTGGCGCAAAGCGGGGCCCTCGTCTGGCGATATGAAGCAAGGTCGGTACACATGAAAGGCCAGTGCTGTGAAGCTTCGCCCGTGACACTCTCACGTAATAATGAGTGGGGCTGTGCCCGGAGTCTTAGCGGTGCGGCCTCGGGCCTTGGGGCTCCCTCCCACGTAATGGCAGCACTTAGCTCAGCGTTGGTGAAAGGCGTCCAAGACTAGACTAGGTGCGGATGTGGGCTTTGTTGGGTTTAGTTGCTTTTCCCTTGGTTGCTGCTTTCCCCATGGATTTAAGTTGAACTCGAATTTGAAATTGCGTGTGTGTTGGGGATGGGGTGCTTAGACTCATTGAGCAATCTCTCGCGTTTGATTCGACCTCGCCTCGTTGCCTCCTCATGAGCCCCGTGAGGCAGGTCAGGCCTAGCTCGTGTGCAGCCAGTGCGCAAGTACCCTCTCGGGAGAGTTTTTCACTGCAGATCCTCACAGTTCAATCGAGGGAGGCGTTCGAGGCACCTGACCTCCCACAAATTATCTCGGGACCAGCAGCGGAGGCCGAGTAAACTAACCCGGCTCGTCACCTAGCCAACCACTTGGCATGGGCCTATGAGCAGCGTAGTGTTGACTAGTCTTGCCAAACATTGGCTTTACATGAGGGCACCCCACAGCAAGTGCATCTAGTGCCCCTCGATGATTTTGGTGTATTGAAGACTTATAGGTTAAATGGCGATGCGTTTGTGAGTGTACGCAGGTCTATAAGTCTATGAGGAGTTTGATATTCTGATGTTGACCCCTAAAATGAAGTTCTTGTTGAAGACTTTGATATTCGAAGACTTTGAAGACTTTGAAAGTGAAGAAATTGGTGTGACCTTGAAGACTTAATATTCATTGAGGAATATGAGCGTGAAGACTTTTGTTTTTGTAGTTCGTTTTCTCTTTCTTGAGTCATAGGAAACACGTCTTTATTAAAAGGGTGAGAAATACTAAGGAAAAATTTCCATGTGATGCTCAACTCAAAATCCTACACCTACCAATCCCTTGAGTGACCATTGGAAATCTCATACTGATTCGATCAATTTCTTGATAATAGAGGCCAGTTCTTACAGTCCTTGAGACTTTACTCTGGTGAGAGTTAAGGTCGCCGGTCTGGTGCCTATGATGAGAACATGATAATACGAGAATTTGAGAGTCAAATTTCCGACCGTTCTTTATCTTCAGGCTGTCCCAAAATATCTTATCCACCTAACGGTCATATCATTGAAGGGCATTTATGTCTTATCATGTCGGGCTGCTCCTAGGCTATAAATAGCGCCCCCTACAACCACTAGCTGGTTGGCTGCTCTGAAGAACTTCACACTTGTCATTTGAGAGCAACCCATCCTCAAGGGACTTTGGCGGAAATCATCGAGTGAGGAAAATCCCAAAACCAAACCCCACAAACCCAAAGTGATTGAGCATCACTGAAGAAATTGATCTGCGTGGATCCGGCGCTTTACCTTTGAAGGCATGCTTCTTCAGAGCGGTTAGGCGTCAGGTCTAGAGCATCAAGAGGTGTGGATCGCCGGTACCAAGTCTCTGAAGGTTTGGAAGTCACTGAAGACTTACCACAGTGATTGGGCGAGGGCTTCGTGGTCTTAGTTCAAGGAGAATCTGGTGAGGATGGGTGTCTGAGTTGCTTCGAGAGGTGTCCAATTTGTGTCCTCGAGTTTAAATACTGGCCGCTCCAACCGGATGTACTGAGGGGCCAGTTGGGCCCAGTTTACCAAATCATTGTCTTCTGGTATTTGGTTCTATTTCCTCAACTCTTTCATTTCCTCATTCTTTGTGAATGTTGTTCATATCGTAGCAGAACTTTGGTGAAGACTTTCACAAATTCCTCGTTCAATTTCTTGATCTGTTTGTCTTCATCTAAGCTATCTGTGTTTCGCTTTCCGTTACTACTGTTTTAGTCTTCATTTCATCATCGCGACTATGTTAAGTATCTGTTATGTTTACTTGAGTACATATTCGCTGCAAGTAGTTCTTCGCTAAAATTTCCTCACCGACAAATTCCTCGTTGAAGAATTCATAAAAATAAGCTATTCACCCCTCTAGTCGATATAGCATAATTTCAATTGGTATCGAGCAAGGTACTCCTTGTTACGTGTTATTTTAGTTTAACACTTTGGAGTTTTAGTTATATGGGCCGGTATGATCAAGGTCTCGGTTGGGTGTCCTACCTTTGATGGAGCGGACTACCCCTCTTTGGAAGAACAAGATCACGAATGCATCTTGAGGCAATGAACAATGATCTACGGTATGTTGTGGAAAATGGTGTCCCTCTGTCCCACTCCCTTGAGCGCTACCGATGTGAAGAGATTCAAACAACTCGATTCTCAAGCGAAGAATATCATATGTGCCCATCGAGCAAAGGACGGTATGGAAGAGTGCTTTGGAAGCGCTAAGCTTATACGGGATAGGCTGTCCAAAGTAAATGAAGGAGTTTCAACTCAGGCGTGACTCTCGAGTCGATGTTCTTGGAATCTCTTCAACGCTTCAAAGACTCGACAATGAGAATGTCGACAAACCTTTGATCGCCTCATGACATCTCAAATGAGCTTCAAGCCCTCGGTGCCACTTGACATCGCGATCATGAAGTTGTGAAGAAACTTACGAGATAAACGATTCCTCATTTGATACTCTGGGGTGATGATACAAGGCGTCTTGACTACAAATGCTTGATCCTTTGATATCCTCGAAGGCTAAACACTCCACGAGTTCGACTTGCTGAAAGAGATCTCTATGGCTCAAACTATGGCAAACCCGTGCCACGAAGGCTAAGGTTGTGTCGACTACGAATGTGAGGACTACGGTAGTAGCCTTGGTGATCTGAAGGCGAGCGAGGATCTATGCTGCTTGTGAAAAATTCGAGAAATTCACAAGACATGGTGCTTTGGAAAATCCTTAAGAGAAATGATTCACATCCGGTGACTATAAGAAGACTTTGCCACAAATGCAAGAAGCCTGGTCACTATATTCAAGATTGTCCCGGTGGGAAAAGGAAATGAAGAAGAAATACAAGGATTAGTTACGATGATGCGAAGAAGAAGAAGAAATCAAAATCTTAAATCATCGAAATCCTCAAGTCCTCATCTCACAAGAAGGCAGCTCCAAGAAGGCTCGGGCATTCATTGGCAAGGAAATGGACTCTGAATCGAGGGAAAATGATGAAGAGGTACGAAGAATCAGTGCAATTGTGTGAGTCTGCGTAGTTACTCTTGCTTCGTCGGCAAGTCCATCTTCAACAATGAAGAAGGCTCCACCGACAAGCTGATGAAGATAATGATGGCTCGCTCCCCTGTTGCTTCATGGCAAAAAGGGCTAAGGTACTCAAATACAACTCCTCTGATTCTAGTGAAAATGAATCGATGAGGATCTCAAGCCTAGCTACTCTAAACTTGCTAAAATTGCTATAAAACAACAACGGGCTCTTGAAAAGTTCAAAACATGCTAGATAAAAGTGATGATATGTTGGGTGAAGAAATGGATCGCACTAAAGCCTTATTGAAAATCTTGAGAGACTTGATCTAGGTATGATTTAACCTTCAAGGTCATCATTCTCTCTTGTCGATCATGAGAAACTTTCTTATGAATTTCTTCAAGAAAAGCAAGATCATGAGAAGCTTTGTCTTGAAACTCTTCAAAGAAAGGAAGATCTTGAAAAGCTAAGAGTGTGTTATGAAGATCTTCAGAAGGAAAACGATTCATTACTAGCTCAACAAATCAGCACTTCTCAGGAAGAATTTGTTCCTCCATGCTTAAAGTGCATTGAACGTGAATCTGCTAATTCTTCACCTAAATGTTCAAATGCTTCAAATGTTACAAATTCTTCATCTGCCTCTTGCTATCACTAATTCCTCATCACGAGGACATTGCTAGTATCACTTGACAATGCGAGGTGAAGGAATTGTACATGAAGGCATGTACAAAAGCCTCAAAGGGCATCAAACACTTTGTGATGTGCTCAGCGGATCCTCAGAAACCCTAGGAAAGAGTGCCTTTGAGAGAAACTCAATGCCGATGGAACATATTGGAAGCTGAAGCAGTACCCCAAAACCTCATGGGTTGCTGCAAAGGACCTCCTTTTGATCCATCTAACTTATCTGGCTTTCGTGTGAATCTCCTCATTCCTCACGATGAGTCATTTGACTCCAACTATAAACATTCAAAAATCGGAATGGTGAAGTATTTGCTAGATATGTTGGCACTAAGCTGCGGAGCCTTCCCTATGAAGAAAATCTGGGTTCCCAAAGTTGTGTTGAAAGTATTGGTGAATGTCCTCATGACACCACACTGAAGAACAAGAACCCCAGATCAAATTCTTCATATGGACCAAATTCTTCATATGGATCAAATTCCTCAAGCTGGAACAAAGTCCTCATATGATTGTCATCGTGCTAACAACTGTCTCGCGAGGGTAGAGGCTAAGGGCTATGAATATGTGCATTATTCTTCAAACCATTATGTTCATAAGTCCTCGAGAATTACTACCTTATTCATATGTACCTAACCCCTCTTATGTGAGCGAAATGGTTTGGCATCTTTGCCACCTTTCTCACATGGTGCTCGCAGGGATGATGAACTCTTTGCCACCTCCGGATGTGGGTGGTGAAGAAAAAGAACTAATCTCTTACTGCGGTCAGGTCTCCGGGCGTGCTTTATATTAAAGAAGAATTTCTTTGAGGACACGACAAAAATTACTGAAAGGGCCTTGAGGCGAATCATGATGAAATGAACTTTCATTTCACGTCCTCATCTTGCTATATCTGTTTGCAGCAGTGAAATTCATCGATGAATTTGACATCATATTCTTCATGATGAAGCATATGAGATTATAGCTACACTAATTCATCTGCTTGAGATGATCAACCCAAAACCCTTGAATGGGTCCTCGATAGTGGATGTACAAATCACATATTGGTGACAAGAATCTATTGATGGATGCTCCAGCCTAGAGTACATTTCATGACTCCTTCACCTTCCTTCATCTTGAACTTGTCAAGTGACCTTGAAGAACATCTAGCTTTGATTCCTTCACGGACTCGGTACCTTCGTTTGACCAAAGTATCCCAAATCTCTTTTGCATTCTCAAGGCGGTGATCTTGTTGAACTCCTCGGGACACAAAGCATTGAAGAGAATGTCACAAGCTTGAGCATTGTTACGTAACATCCGCAACTCATCCGCATTAACCCAGCGATCGAACTTTCCTTCCTCGAAGAACTCACCTTGCAAGCCAACACAAATAATGCCCCATCGGCGGGGTTATGTCCAGAATATGCATTTTCATTTTATGCTTCCAACTAGCAAAGTTTGAACCATCAAAGTAAGGACCTCTCGAAAATTACCCTCACTAGGCGCCATACTCTCTGGTTTGTGAAACCAAGCTTATGAGTCAATGCAATGAAACCAATCCAATGGAGACGCTCGATACCACTTGTAGGATCGGAAGTATGTCTAGAGGGGTGATTAGACTACTTGACAACAAAAATTTAGCCTTTTGATTTGAGTAGTTTCTTAGCAAGTTCACAATGATAACCAAGTCAAGTATCACCCTACATGCAATTCTAGAGTTATGGCAGCGGAAAGTAAGTTGCATGTATAGTAAATGAGAGGTGGAAAGAGCAAGCATAATGGAACAGGAGGTTTTTCTCGTGGTTCCGATAGGTGGTGCTATCGTCAATCACGTTGATGGAGACTTCAACCCACGGAGAATAGCATTGCCTTGAGTCCACGGAGGCTCCACTGAAGGTCCACGAAGAAGCAACCTTGTCTATGCCATCATGGCTTCATACGGAGGACTAGCCTTACTCAGGGTAGATCTTCAGAAGTAGCGATCTCCTTGCCCTTAAACTCCTTGGTTCAACTCCACATCATGTGAGGCTCCCAGCGACACCTAACCAATCTAGGAGGCACCACCCTCCAAAAGGTAATAGATGGGGTTGGTGATGATGAACTCCTCTCTCTTCAAATGATGATAATCTCCCCAACTCAACTCTCCTCCTGATTGGGCTGTGGTGGAGGAAGGATTGAGTGGAAAGCAACTTGGAAAGACTAGAAATCAAGTTTCATATGGTGGGAGTGGAGCAACTTGATCTCAACACAAGGGTAGGTAGTTTCTTCTCGAGAAATAAGGTAGGAGTGGTAGTTCTTTACGTGGCTCTCTCCACGAATGAAGAGGAGGTGGAGGGGTATTTATAGCCTCCACACAATCCAACCGTTACACACATTGAGAATGTCAAATTCCTCAAGGATCACTTATGCGACTTGTGAAGGCGGAAAAATGACCAAGGCCAAGCACCCGGCAAAGACTATCATGACCACTACCGTCCATTGAATTGCTTCAATGGACCTCTTCGGACCTAATCATTATTCAGCGGTCACTAATGATGCATCTTTATATGGTTTTGTCATTGTTGATGATTATTCTCGATATACATGGGTACACATTGTTGCCTAAACATGAAATGCATGAAGTCTTCAAGCGATTTTCCTCGAGGGCTTGACCAACTTTGGTGTGAAGATCAAGCATATCGAAGTGACAATGGGCGGAGTTCAAAATTCGGTCTTGATGCCTATCTTGATGAACTTGGTATTACTCATGAGTTATCGCTCCCTTCTCCTCGCGAGAATGGGCGTCGTGGAAGCAAGAACAGAACTCTTGTTGAGATGGCTCGCACTATGCTTGTTGAATACAAAGCCTAGCGTTTTGGATTGATCAATTAATCTTGCTGACACATCATCAGCAGTATATCTTCACAAATTCTTCAAAAACTGCCTATGAACTCCTCCGACAAGAAACCCAATTTGAGTTATTTCAAAGTCTTGATTGCTAAATGTTGGATTAGAGATCCTCACCACAACTCTAAATTTGCAGAAAGCACATGAAAGGTTTATGATTGGTTCGGAAAGGACTGCACACCTCTGAGTCTTCAACATTGTTCTTCACAAGATTATTGACCTTTGTAGATGTGCGGTTCGATGAAACTAATGGCTCAAAAGAGCACCTACCTTCGTTAGATGAACCAGCACGAGGATGCTATCAAGCTCAAACGCGAGGATGTTATTCCGTGAAGAATCTGTGAAGAATTCATTCTGTTCATGAAGAGCGTCGGTGATGCACTGAAGAATATGATGAGGAAAGCGGTCGGAAGAAAATCTGATCAAAATCCTCGGTGACAACCAACTCATCCACAGCGTTACAAAAGAAGTGCAAGTGGAAAGATCATCGATTACATTAGTGCCGAGGTCCTCTCCACGCTCAAAAGCCTCACACTTATCTAACTTTTGTGGGCACTATGCTTTTGTCTCTATCTGAGCCCACTAAGGTAGATGAAGCATTTACGGGCAGTGGATTAGGGCTATGCAAGAAAAATTACATCATTCGAGTTGAACAATGTAGCAGAATTGGTTCGCCCGGATCCTATAAACATAATATCATTGGCACAAAGTGGATCTACCGCAACAAGCAAGATGAAAATGGCCTTGTGGTGAGGAATAAAGGCGACTAGTAGCTCAAGGCTACACACGGTTGAAGGAATTGATTTGATGAAAGCTGTTCTGTTGCTAGACTTGAGGCTATTCGCATTTACTTGCCTATGCTAACCATCATGATATCATTTTATATCAAATGGATGTGAAAAGTGCATTCCTCAATGGTAAGCTTGAGGAAGAAGTATATGTTGCTCAACCCCGGTTTTGAAGATCCCAGAATCGACAAAGTCTTGAGACTCAATAAGGCCCTCTATGGCCTCAAGCAAGCCCCTCGGTGGTATGACACATTGAAGGAATTCTTCGTGAAGAACTTACACTTCCTTGACCCTACTCTATTTACTAAATCATATGATGGTGAACTGTTTGTGTGCCAAATATTGTTGATGATATTATCTTTGGTTGTACTAACCACGATATAGTGATGAATTGCCTATATGATGAGTGAAGAATATCAAATGTCTATGATGGGAAATTGAAATTCTTCTTAGGTCTTCAAATTAAATCCCGGAATAACTATTCATATCTCGGAGCCTCAAAGATTCTTGAAAATTTAAATTTAAAACCAAAATTTTCCCAAAACCATCAGGATAAAATGGTATTGTTTCCAATTGCCCGATTTTCAGCTTTGGAAGGGGAATAAACATTTTAAATAAAATTAAAAAGGCATTAAAATTCTTGAATCTAGCTCCACAACAACACTAGGATTATGGTACCCCAAAGGCTTTCTTTTGATCTCATTGGATATTAATCGACTATCTGGTGATCGTGTGGACATAATCACATCGGCACTTTCATTTCCTCGGCGATCTTTGGTGTTGGTCCTCGAAAAAGCAGGCTTATCCTCTCTCTGGTGAATACATTCTCTTTGGCTCATCTTTGTGCTCAAGCTTTGGATGAAAAAACCCTCAAGGACTATGGGCGTCAGCGTGAAGAATGTGCCTCTCCCTGCGACAAGAAAGTGCCATCAAGATTGCTCACAAGTTACTTTCGAAGACTAAGCACATCATTAATCATCATTTTCTTTGTGATCATGTGTTGAAGGCGATATCTCCATCGAGCATGTGAAGGGAAGAACACTAGGATATCTTCACTAAGCCCTTGGATGAGAAAAGATTTAGAAGTTGCGGGTGAGCTAAATATCTTAGAATCTTGAATGTTCTTTGAAAAGGAACACATCCTAACCCTTATCTTGATGACTTAGATGTCCCATGAAAAAGCGTTTTTCTTCAATCAATGAAGAATAACAATCTAAGTGTGAAAAATTAATGAAGAATTTGATTCTCGAACCCTCGACAATTTGCGGTGTTAAAATCATCATTCTTATCTGTTGCTCCCAACAAAAGTTGAAAATCTTCAATTTGAGTTTTCCTCATTTTGAAATTCTTGATTTACAAATTCTTCAACTTTGCAAAATCTTCAATGTTTGTCGTTTTTTCTTCATTGGCTTTTATATATATATATATATATATATATATATATATATATATATATATATATTGAGTTAATGTCCTCTACAACATTCACTTATTGCTAATTCTTCAAGGAATTTACGCTAAGTGAATGTGATCGGACCCTTCCCCTCTATCTATACTCAACCCAATCTATTCACAAATTCTTCATATTTCGATTGAAACTTGTTCAAAGTCTTCCTTTGTGTCCTTGGTTTGAAAAATTACGAAATTTTAAACAAATCTTATCCAGATTTTGGTTTTACCGCTCAAACCATTCCGTATCCCCGATACATTAGTTTATTCACCCGATCTTACGATCTCATCCGATCGTGGGTGACACATGTCATGAAGAAGAAAGGGGGGCATGTTAGTCCCAAAATCTTGGGAACAGTTTTTGTTTAAATACCCTTCTCCTTCCTTACTTCATTTACTCCCTTCGTTTTTGTCTCTCCTAGTCTCCTCAAACCCTAAGGCGCCCCTTCTCCATGCCGTCGGTGAGGAAGAGCTTCCTGCCTCGACCTCGTGCCCCGTACTCCCCGGCTGAAATCTTCACTCCGCCCCGGTTTCTCCCTCTGCCAAGTTAGGGTGGGAGATCTAATGACGAACCACTTGGGTTCATCTCTTAAATCGTGTTCTTTAGTTGGGTAATTAAAAGTCACTTTTATTACTCGCTTTGATTCTCAAACTTTTGAAAATCTTCAAAGGTGTTTTGTTCTTCAAATCTTCACTATGACACCTCACTTTATGCTCTTGATTTATCTCTCTAAGCAATCATTTCTTCAAGA
>JAHHZJ010003423.1:0-21941 GCA_021437245.1 Aegilops speltoides
CGTCCCAGTCGGCATAGCCAAGGACTCTTTAAGACCCAGACCCTTTTAAAACCAACCGTGAATAGGCGGACCACTAGGCGTCGAACCCCAATTTCATATCATACATCCGTCGGAAAGATATCCTAAGAGCTACTTGAATTCCCACCTATGAAACTCGAAACTTTACGGTTATGCAATCGGTGTTGGGGATCTGAGGGCAATATATATCTCACCAAGCTAACAATCCCTACATCCATTTGTATCCATCCTTCACACATAACCAAGAAACCTTGAAATCGTCTACCCCAACCTTGAAAAGCATCCGTTATACAAGTCATGGCAATACTCCCGTACTCACCTCGATCTTGGGTTAGCGGGTTATCTCACCAACAAGCGCATAAAAGAGATTTTCGATGTCGGTACTAAACTCGGTATTCGAGACTGCAGCGATAAAATTATGGCGACAACACCTCGGAGCTCAACTCCCGGGACCTACAACCCCTAAATGACGGGAGGCACCAAGACAATGTTGTCATCATAAAACCATCGAACGATTCAAGATACCAGCGTGATCCTAAAAAAATTTTAGTGAAATTTGAGAAGAAGAGTCAAAACTCTCGTCGGGATACCTCACGAGAAGGTCGAAGGGACTGAGGGAGTAAAAGAATCCTAAACTCTCCGATATATATAATCCTAAATGACTCAAAACATTTTCTAGACACAACTCGGCCGCTAAAGCGATCAAGCGGTGGGGCTCCTAAGGTGGCTGGCTCGATTACCAACTTATGCGCCTCGATCGGCTATATCTCCCGTGTGAAGCACGACTTAGAGGCATAACGCATTGAAAGCAATGTCATAAGTGAGGTAATCTTCACACAACCATTTAATACATAAGGGAAAAAGATACATAGTTGGCTTACAATAGCCACTTCACACAATTACATGAATAAAGCATTACATCATCCGGATACAATCAAGGTCCGACTACGGAACCAAAATAAAGAAGAACCCCAAATCGACAAGCGGTCCCGATCGACCCCAGCCGGCTCCTCTTGATCAACTAGAGCGAAACAACACAAAGGGCAAGATCTTCATCAAGCTCCTCCTTGAGCTTGGTTCGTCACCTGCTTTCATTAACATAGGCACTGCAAACTGGTTTTGGAAGTATCGGTGAGTCACGAGGACTCAACAATCCCATTACCATGGGTATCAAGACTAGCAAAGCTTAATGGGAAAGGAAGAGGTAAAGTGGTGAGGCTGCGCAGCGACTAAGCATAATATGGTGGCTAACCAAGCGCAAATAAGGCGAGAACAAGCGGGCAGTCGTGAAGCTAGCAATGATCAATAGGTGATCTGAACACCTACTTCGTCAAACATAACACGAAACCGTGTTCACTTCCGGACTCCGCGAAGAGACCATCACGGACTACACACTCGGTTGATCGTTTTAAATCGGATCAAGTGTCAAGTTGTCTACAACGGACATTAACAAATTCCCATCTGCCACATAACGCGACACGGCTCTCGAAAGTTTATACCTGCGGGGTGTCCCAACAGCCCATGACAAGCTCTCGCGATCATCGAAGAATAGACCTTCACCGAGACACTCGATCAGACTCGGTATCGGTACATCAAGACATTTCGACAATGGTAAAACAAGACCAGCAAGACCTCCGGCTGCGACATCCCGATAGTAGCCGCGTATCTCGTCTCGAGCCACGGACCGGATGAGCAATCCGTACAACTAAAACCAGACCTCAAGTTTCCCGAGGCGCAAAGGGCTCTAGTTTGGACCACGCTTAGACAAGCCGGCCGGGGGGCTATAAAGATGACCCGGTTAATTACTCCCAAGGGAAAAAAGTAGGTGGTGGTGAGGCAAATGGTAAACAATGTTGGGCCTTCTGGACAAGTTTTATTCAAGGAACTCAAGGGGTCCCATAAATCACCCGCCGCGTAAGGGGCAAAAATCCGGGAACATAACACGGTATGGGAAACAAAGGGGTGGAACAAAACACCGGCATAAGGGGCCTTCCACCCTTTACCAAGTATATAGATGCATTAATAAAAATATAAGAGATATTGTGATATCCCAACATAAACCCCCCACCATGGAGAAATCTTCAACTACCAACTAAGCTATAAGAGGGGTGGCAAGGGTAACTTAGCCAAAACAACGGTTTGCATAGGAAAGGTGTCAAGGTTAGAGGTTCATGGCAATATGGGATGGCTTGACAAGCAGGTAATGGGTAGCGCAGCATAGGAAAAACGAAGGGCAACTACATAGCAATGATAGTAGTGAGATCAGGGTAGCGGTCATCTTGAAATCCCAAGGAAGAAGAGCGAGTCCATGAAGAAGACAACGGTCAAGTCGAGCGGATCCTCACAACTCGGGGCGGAAAACTAAGAAAGCAACCGGAAAGAAACAAACAACATAGTAAACAACCATCGCATAATCATGGCATGATGCAAAAAGTATGATGCATGTCGGTTTAATGAGGCATGGCATGGCATGGCAAAGTGCACAAGAATCCTAAAATTAAGTGGAGCTCAATATGCAGCGGTGCATATTGATGAAACACCACGACAAGTTATTTAGTTCGATCTCGTTTAGGTACACAACAATGTTAAATGTTGTTAAACATGGCAAGGGTGAAGCATAACAAACTACCTACCTAGGCAAGTTTAAATGAGGGGAAAACAACCAACAAGTCGGAAAATCCCCATGTGCATATTTATGGATTAGGTACTGTTCTGCACTAAACAATTTTAGAGTTTTAAACAGGAAAATAAAGTGGACCATGTTAATCTAGGCAAAATTCTACCCCATTTACATATAAAGTTTATTAAAATCATTCGGTTATTTAGTTATGAAATAAATCATTTTAGCATGGCATATATGCAAATTACCACAAACAGCATTTTAAACATTTCAAACATGGATGAAATTGGCATATTGTGAAACTAGATGAAAAATTGAGCATTTTACATATATAAGTTGTTTTAATCCGATGCAGTTGTGGGTTATTAAATGCATGAATTGAGGTCTAATTAATCTGTAATTCATTGGATAATTAGCAAAATTGACGGAAAAAAAACACTAAATGGGCCAAAACTTGGCTGGCCAGCGCCAGAGGGGGCTGGAGGCGCTACCGGAAAAGGCCCGTTTGGTGGAGAAGTGGGCTGGGATGAGGAGGAGGTGGGCCGTGGCCCGTGGCGGATCGTCGTGCTCCTCCCGGCGAAAGAGGGCCCGGCGGTGCCGGGATGTGGCCGGCCCGGGGGGGCCAGCCAAAGGGCGGCAGGATCCATCCCTAAGGCGGATCTGGCCAACGGGATCCGGGGCGGCAGGAGAAGGCCGGCCGGTTCTGGGGGAGAGGCGGGTGAGGAAAATCGCGAGGAGAAAGGGAGTAGAGGGGCCTTTGGGGGCGGCAAAAGGGGGAGGCGGGCCTCGTTTTTGGGCGTGGCGAAAAATAGCCTGCCGATCCAAGGAAAGGGGCGGCCTTCGGCGAAGGAGGCGGCTGGGGCTGGCGAACCCGTTGGCCCGGCGGGCGGATGGGCCTCATGGGAAAACAGGGGGCGTGGCGCTTGCCCTTTTGGGGGCTGGTGTGGGAAATCTGATGGCGACAAGTGGCGTGGGTGGGTGGTGGCGGGTTGGGGAAAGGGGGGAGGGGAAATTGGCGCCGCAGTTAGGAGGGGGTTGCTTGCCAAAAATGGAAGGTAGCTTCCTTTTATAGGAAAAAGGAGGCTAGGGTTAGGGGTTTTGCTCCATTTGGAGCGTTCGATCGCCATCGGACGGTGGGAGGAGGGGTAGTAGGTCTAGTGGGCTGTGAAGAAGGCCTCCGAGAAGAAGAAATCCCCATACGGTTTTGGAGACCAGCGTCGCGAATTCCGGGGTTGCTATATTTACGTTGGGCTATCAAATGGACTCGAATCGCGAAACTTGGCGGCGGCTGTCTAACTATAATAAGACCGCCCCAATTGCATTCCATTAAAGAACATTTTATGCCACTAATAAAATAATATTTGGAGGTGCAGGGGCGCGCGAGTGTGGTCGCTCGAAGCGACGGGAAGAACGAGGAACCGAGCGGATGCAAGTTTAAAAACATGCGGATGAAATGAGATGATGACATGGTGAAATGCAACACAAAGCAATGACACAGCGGGCGAATAAGCGCGGACACGGCGCCGGATCCGGGTCCGGCACTGCGGTTGGCCTCCACACGTATGACACCTTTAAAGGTTGTCTTTGTAGGTTTAATCCTTGAGGATTTATGCCCATTTTGCGCCTTGTATCGATAAGCGGTTGGGCTACTACGCTCCATCGGGACTCTCATGAGGTGAAATCCATCGGCGATTGGGTCCAAGACCAATGCGGTGAATCCGCCATGGCGTTCTTGCGGATGGTCTCTTGATCGAAAGTGATCGGACAAGGACCATGGATTGAACTTGGGGTGGCTCCATCGCATAGGCGTCCTTAGTCCCGCTTCCTCTCCCTCTTGGGTATATGGGTTTGTAAATCATGTTCCCGTCCCTTGTGGGAAAACCCCTTTCCTCTATTGTTGTGATCGGGTCTCTTCCTCGTCGTTTTTTGCCCCTTGTCATTGTTTTCGAAATTAACTTACCTGCTTGAACACCGGGAATCTCTGTTAGTGTGATTAGCTGGCTTTTGATGCCATGTACGGCATAGCGGTATATTCGGTCCAAATTGGGCCGGGCCGGAGTGGTTCTTTTGAATGGCTTCTTCCGTTGACGGGTTTAGAGCCTCGGAATCGGCGTTGTGTATCCTCCTTATTCGCCAAATAGCGTTTGTTTTTTTCCGTGACCTGCCGTTGCTATCCTTAGTATCCGGACTGCGGAATTTTTACGGAGATTGTTGCTGCGAGCTAGCTAGCTATCCTCTCCGCATAAGCGGGTCATTAATGATGTGAGGGCTGCCATGGATTTGGCTTTTCTGCCCGGTGCGGGCTAGCCATTAAATCTGGATGTTATGTTTGAAGGCTGCAAGGGCCTCGCATCCGGACGTCGGCGATTTGGTTTTCTTTGTCAAGAACCGTCTCGAAATTTCGGCGATTTCGCTGCTGAATAATGTGGCTTATCGGTTTGGTGGTGACGTCGTGCCCGGAATTATCGAGAATCCTTGGTCTTAACACCAATTGATCTGCGGGCAAGCTGTTGAGCCAATGCGAGCTGGTCCTTTAAGCAGTGGGAGGTACTTGATGGCGTGGAGATTGCTTGGGGGCCATATGGATGTGGAAGATAATCTTCCATCAAACCCGGGTCTTTGTGCCATCGTAGGATTCGATGTTTGGGTTTAAACCCTTGATTTGATGATCCATTACTTCATCGTGAAGCATAAGCGGGTGTCTTGGCGCCTCTGTATTGAGCAATATCCGGCAGCTCAAGAAGCGTTATGCTGCTGTGTTCGGCCCGGGGAGTTATTTATCTGGCGGCGGATTCGTCATGGGTCGTGGGGCACCCCGTGATCCGTAGATGGATCTGGATTGCCCTTTGTCCTCAATATATCTTCAAGTCGGGCGTTCCCTCTTGGCCGTACTTTTGGAGGCGATGTGATCGGTCTTGGTGGGGGCTGGATGCCTCTCTCACGACCAGGGGTGGTCGGTCGGCCGTATCATCGGGGTTAATGGGTATGTATGCTTCCTCCTCTAATCGGGAGGCACTTGCGTCTTAGGTAGTGAGGTCTGGACTGGGGGTCGGACGGGACTATCATTATCCCCGGACTCCAAGACTACGAAGATAGAAGATTGAAGACTCGGCTCGTGTCGGGGTACTTTCCTTAGCGTGGAAGGCAAGCGTCTGGATATTGGATCTCCTACCATTTAATTTTGTGTAACCCTAGCCTCTCGGTGTCTATATAACGGAGGGTTTTAATCTGGGACAACATACATTACAACAATCATACCATGGGCTGCTTCTGGGTTTAACCTCCTTGATCTCGTGGTAGATCTACTCTTCTACCCACATCATCAATATTAATCAAGCGGACATAGGGTTTTACCTCCATCGAGAGGGCCCGAACAGGTAAAAACATTGTGTCCTTGTCTCCTGTTACCATCCGCCTAGGCCGGTTAGGGACCCCCTACCGAGATCCGCGGTTTGACACCGACATTGGTGCTTTCATTGAGAGTTCCTCGATGCCCGATAGGCGATGGCATCTTCAAAAATTCTGGGTGAGACTTTTCTCCCGGACAGATCTTTGTTCCGGCTTTCGCGGGCAATTCTCTTGCCCGGGAATCGCTCGCTAAATCAGTCGGTCGGAAGCTTAAACTTCACGGCGATGTCGCGGAGACTTTCTTACGGACTCGAGCCACAAAGCGCCCCTGGGGTGGCCTGGCAATCTGATGGCGACAAGTGGCGTGGGTGAGGTGGTGGCGGGTTGGAGGGAAAGCGGCTGCCCGAGTGGGAGGAGGATGTGTGGCGCCGCATTTAGGAGGGGTTGGCTCTTGCCAAAATGGAAGGTAGCTTCCTTTTATAGGAAAAGGAGGCTAGGGTTGGGGTTTGCTCCATTTGGAGGCGTTCGATCGCCATCGGACGGTCCGGGACGGAGGGTAGGTGGGTAGGTCTAGTGGGCTGTGAAGAAGGCCTCGGGCTGAGAAGAGGGAAAAAAGGCCCCGGTTTTGGAGACCAAAGCGTCGCGAATCTGCGGGTGACCGCTTATATTTACAGTTGGGCTATCAAATGGACTCGAATGCGTGAAACTTGGCGGCGGCTGTCTACACTATAATAAGACCCCGACAAGTTGCATTCCATTCAAACATTTTATGCCACTAATAAAATAATATTTCGGAGGTGCAGCGGCCGTCTGCAGTGTGGTGAACTCGAGCAGCCAGCGGAAGAACGGGGAACCCGAGCGGATGCAAGTTTTAAAAACATGCAGATGAAATCAGATGATGACATGGTGAAATGCAACCGCAAAGCAATGACACGGCAAGGGCGAATAAGAGCGGACACCGCGCCGGATCGGGCGCTCGAGCTGTCGGTTGGCCTCCACACGGTATGACACCTTTAAAGGTTGTCTTTGTAGGTTTAATCCTTGAGGATTTATGCCCATTTTCTTGTATCCGATAAAGCGAGTTGGCTACTACCGCCGTCCATCGGGACTCTCATGAGGTGAAATCCATCGGCGATTGGGTCCAAGACCAATGCGGTGAATCCGCCATGGCGTATGCTTGCGGATGGTCTCTTGATCGAAAGTGATCGGACGAAGGACCATGGATTGAACTTGGCGGCTCCATCGCATAGGCGTCCTTAGTCGCGCTTCCTCTCCCTCTTGGGTATATGGGTTGTGTAAATCATGTTCCCGTCGCACTTGTGGGGAAAACCCTTCATCCTCTATTGTTCGTGATCGGGTCTCTTCCTCGTCGTTTGTTTAGCCCTTGTCATTGTTTCGGCAATTAACACACCTTGAACACCGGGGAATCTCTGTTAGTGTGATTAGCTGGCTTTTAAGTGCCATGTATCGGCATAAGCGGTCGAGTATTGGTCCAAATTGGGCCGGGCCGGTGGTTCTTTTGAATGGCTTCTTCCGTTGACGGGTTTAGAGCCTCGGAATCCGGCGTTTTGTCGTATCCTCCTTATCGTCGCCATTAATCAGCGTTTGTTTTTTTCGGCGTGACTGCCGTTGCTATCCTTAGTATCCGGACTGCCGAATTTTTACGGAGATTGTTCTCGAGCTAGCTAGCTATCCTCTCCAGCATAGCGGGTCATTAATGATGTGAGGGCTGCCATGGATTTGGCTTTTCCTGCCCAGGTGCGGGCTAGCCATTAAATCTGGATGTTATGTTTGAAGGCTGCAAGGGCCTCTGCATCCGGACGGTCGGCGATTTGGTTTTTCTTTGTCAAGAACCGTCTCGAGAATTATGCGGCGATTTCGGTGCTGAATAATGTGGCAGGTTGCGTGGGATGCGGTCGTGCCGGAAGTTATCGAGAATCCGGCTTCGGTCTTAACACCAATTGACTCTGCGGGCAAGCTGTTGAGCCAATGCGAGCTGGTCCTTTAAGCAGTGGGAGGTACTTGATGGCGTGGAGATCGTGCTGGCGGGCCATATGGATGTGGAAGATAATCTTCCATCAAACCGGGGTCTGTTGTGCCATCGTGGGATTCGATGTTTAGGTTTAAACCCTTGAGTTTGATGATCCATTACTTCATCGGTGAAGCATAAGCGGGTGTCTTGGCGCCTCTGTATTGAGCAATATCACGGCGCAGCTCAAGAGGCGTTATCTGCTGTGTTGGCCCGGCGGAGTTATTATTCTGGCGCAGCGGTATTAGTCATGGGTGTGGGGCACCCCGTGATCCGTAGATGGATCTGGATTGCCTTGCTTTGTCCTCAATATATCTTGCAAGTCCGTGCGTTCCCTCTTGGCCGTACTTTTGGAGGCGATGTCGAGATGCGGTCTTGGTTTGGGGACTGGATGCCTCTCTGTCACGACCACGGGGTGGTCGGTCGGCCCGTATCATCTTGGAGTAATGGAGGTATGTATGCTTCCTCCTCTAATCGGAGGGCGACTTGCGTCTTAGGTAGTGAAGTCTGGACTAGGGGTGTCCGGACAAGGGACTATCATTATCCGCCGGACTCCAAGACTGAAGATAGAAGATTGAAGACTCGGCTCGTGTCGGAAGGTACTTTCCTTAGCGTGGAAGGCAAGCTTGCTCTGGATATGTGGATCTCCTACCATTGTAACCATTGTGTGTAACCCTAGCCTCTCCGGTGTCTATATAAGCGGAGGGTTTTAATCCAAATGGGACAACATACATTACAACAATCATACCATGGGCTAGCTTCTGGGTTTAACCTCCTTGATCTCGTGGTAGATCTACTCTTGTACTACCCACATCATCAATATTAATCAAGCGGGACATAGGGTTTTACCTCCATCGAGAGGGCCCGAACACAGGTAAAACATTGTGTCCCTTGTCTCCTGTTACCATCCGCCTAGGCGCCGAGTTAGGGACCCCCTACCGAGATCCGCGGTTTGACACCGACATTGGTGCTTTCATTGAGAGTTCCTCGTATCCGTCACCGATAGGCAGATGGCATCTTCAACCAACAATCTGTCTGGGTGAGACTTTTCTCCCGGACGAGATCTTTGTATTTCGCGGCTTTGCTGCGGGCAATTCTCTTGCCATCGGAGGCGGAATCAGCTCGCCTAGCCGTCGAGTCGGTCGGAAGCTTAAACTTCACGGCGATGTCGCGGAGACTTGATCTTGACGGACTCGAGCCTGACAACAGCGCCCGCTTGTGCGATGGGCACGATCTAGCTCTGCCGCCGGACGTGCCTTGGTGGCGCTCGCTTGACCGTGGCGGAGCTGATCGCCCATATCGAGGCGGTGGGTAGGCGCCGCCACAGGGCTTCAACATCCGCAGCGATGGGCGAATCTGATCTTGTCCCTTGCGAAGCTTCGCGATTCAGTGCGGACTCCTTGCGGACTCGAGCCTCCGCGCCCCACCAATCAATTGGATTAGGCGCGGTTATGGAATTCACCGCGCGGACATCTTCGGCACTTCGCCTTTCAGCGATATCTGAATTCACTGAAGCATCTCTGCTATCGGAAGAGTCTGACGGACTATGGCGAGGATGGTTGGAGTATGGACTGACGAAGAAATTCGAAACCCGCCCGCCACCCACTTTGTAGCCCTTGTCGAGATTTAACCGACATGCTGAACTTGACTCGGCGACATCGGCGCTATGGGCGGCGATGCGGAGGCGAACAAACAGCGCCTCGAGGCCTTTGGAAGGCCACCTCGTCATATAGCGTATA
The DNA here is from genome assembly GCA_021437245.1 of Aegilops speltoides. Lineage (NCBI taxonomy): Eukaryota > Viridiplantae > Streptophyta > Magnoliopsida > Poales > Poaceae > Aegilops > Aegilops speltoides. The sequence continues at coordinate 9,755 of JAHHZJ010003423.1, forward strand.
CATGGTGGATACCCCAAAAGAAGGGGAGGCGAAAGAAGCAGCGGAATGATTCTCTAAAGCAGCCCAAGCGCCCGCGTCGTGGCGCCGCTCTAAATCCATACAGCAAGAATGGAGATTCCGGCATGGGAGACAATAACACTCCGGAGAGTGCGAAGATGATCCCTCCCACAAGACTCTGGCGGGAGGGCCTTGAAGCAAGCCCTCGACGGCAGGCGGCGGACAAAGGGGTTGAGGATGATAACTATATGACTCCTCCGAAGGCAGAAGCAAGCCTCAGCGATGGCCAATTTGTCGTACTGAGGATCCGTCGAACAAGGCGCTTCAGCGCGAGGCTCATAACCACACAAACAGCCTAAAGGAGAAGCGACAGCTCAAGCTGATCAAGATCTGCTGGCGATCGATGGACCGAGGTCCTCGCGGCGAAGAATATAAACTTCGACGCCCTCAAAAGTTACCCAAGGCCAAGCTGCTCCCCGATTAGAGGAGGAAGCACACATACCTTCATCACGATTACCGACATGGCTGACCGACCACCCGTGGTCTGACGGAAGAGCATCGAGGCCCCAGCCAAGACCGTACCCGGCATCGCTCCAAAGTCTGAAGCCAAGAGAGCAGCGCGGACTTGCGGGACATATTGGAGGACAAGGCAAGACAATCAGATCCATCTACGATCCGCGCGCCCGACCCAGCAGCGAATACCGTCGCGCGGATACAATAACCCGGCTGGGCGAACACAGGAACCGCGCTCTCTCGAGCTGCGTCGTGATATTGCCCATCTGGGGCGCCACCACCTCTAAAGCTTCAGCGAAGTAATGGATCATCGAGATCCCGAAGGGTTTAAACCCGTAAACGCCGAATCTCTGATGGCTGAGACCCCTGAGTTTGGATGAAGACTATCTTCTCCATATTCATATGGCCCGGTGATGACCTCCATGCCATCAAGTATCTCCCTCAAGCAAGGACCAGCTCGGCATTGGCTTAACAGCTTGCCCTTGAGTCAATTGGATGTTGGGAAGACACAGGCGCATTCTGATAACTTCAAAACGCTATGCGACCACGAACGCCGATGACTTAAGCCACATCATTGACGACCAAGCGAATCGGCGGACAATTACGGACACGGTTCTTGTGAAAAAAACCAAATCGTCATTGTCGGGCCTTGAGGCCCTCGCAGCCTTCAAACATAACATCCGGGACGAATGGCTAGCCCGGCACAGGGCAGGAAAAGCGAAATCCATAGCAGCCCTCACATCGCTAATGACCGCTTTTTGTGCGGGAGAGGACAGCTAGCTGGCTCAGCAACAATCTCCGTAAAAACTCTGGCGGTCCGGATACTAAGGACAACAACGGCGAGTCACGTCGAATCAAAAACAAAGCGCCGCGTGCTGGCGGCGATAAGGAAGGATCTGACGATCAATGCGGATTCGAGGCTCTAAACCGGTGAGTGGAAGAAGCCATTCAAAGAACCACTCGGTCCGTCAATCTGGACCGAATACTCGACCGTCTATGCGGATACATGGCACCTCTGAAAAACCAGCTAACCACACCAATAGAGGCTGTTGGTTGTTCAAGCGAGCCGCAAGTTAATTGCGAAAACAATGACAAGGGGCTAAATAAGCGGCGAGGAAGAGACCGGCCGCCCGAACAATAGAGGACGAAGGGTTTCCCCATAAGTGCGGACGGTGAATATGATATCTGTCGACCCATATACCCAAGAGGAGAGAAGCATGCACTCTGGGGCGTCTATGCGATGGAGCGAGTCGCCCCAAAGTGTGGTCCTCTTGCACGATCACTTTCGATCGAAGAGACCATCAGACCAGCATCGCCATGGCGGATTCGCCGCGTGGTTTTAGACCCAATGATCGATGGGTTCCACTGACGAGTCTGATGAGGCGGTAGAAGCTGAACCTGCTTATCGGGATACGGTCGCCAAAATGGGCATAGACCCATCAAGGATTAAACCTACAAAGACAACCTTTAAAGGTGTCATCCGAGTGGAAGCCAAGCTGTATAGGCTCGATCACACTAGAGTGGTCTTGGATCGCGGATAACTTCGAAGCGAAGAGTTAATCTTTGACATAGTCCCGTTTCATGGCGGCTATCATGCTCTGCTCGGACGAACCGCGTTTGCAAAATTCAGCGGATGCCGCATTATACATACCTAAAGCTCAAGATGCGGGCCCTCGCGGAGTCATCACGGTCAATGGAAATACTGGCGCTCCCTCGAGCGGAGGAACATCTGAGCTCTCGCGGCGAAATCTGAGCAGCCTTCTTAGGCAATTCTCAAGTCCGGCGGTTAAAAAGTCGGATCTGGAAACGCACCGGAGCAATGCCAACCAAGACCGCTGGCGCGATCGAAGCCGCGTGTAGCAATCGGCCCAACCCTCGCCGCGCATGATCATAAGAATAACACTCAGCGTACATCATTACGCTTTGGAGATACCATGGGCGCGAGGAAGGGCCCACGATCACAAGGGACCAAGTGCGGCTCGACCACACGAGGGCTCACACTAGCGCCCCCTTGTTTTATTTTATCTTTTCTTCTTTTGTGTATCTGAGGACTCCGTTAACGGAAGCCTGTCCGATGGCGAACTTCGCGAACTCACGTCATGCGATCGGGGGACTAAAGAAGGCTGCGGCGAACACTCGGTGGTCTCAATTCGAGCATTAAATTTGATTACATACACCAAGTCTGCAGCTTATCCAGGAGGGGCGTGTTTACTTAGTCCAAATCCTTGCTTACGCACTATTTGTATCGATCCGCTCTACTAGCAGACTTTCTTTCATAAATAATGCAGCACATTTTTATTGAAATGCGTTATCTTTATCGTTCATTATATGACATCTTGCACCCGTACATTTTAGTGCGGCTGAATATACCGAGGGCTTATGTTCCCCAGTTATGGTGTGATTAAGTCTGAACACTTTCACAAGTCGGCACCCGAACTTATAGCATTATATGAATCGGCTCGAATCATGTCTTGGGTCAATAGTTGGGTTTGCGGCTCCCATGTTTTGGTGCCTTCGTTCCGTTCCGTCGGCTAAGGTAGCCTTTGGGAGAACCACTGCGATTGCGCCCGGTTGAGCAGGTTAACGCCTCGATGGAAAGCTAAAACGGCTGGCATGATATGGCGAGAGGCAGTCATTGTTAGAGAGTTCTTCGGGTCCTTAAAGACTCACGCCGCTTGACGAGTTAGGATGATGTCGATGAAGGCGTGGATAGCACCGGATTCGGTCTTCGAATACCGAGGGCTTCCTTGAAATTTAAAATTATAAATTCTATGGCTAAGTGAGTGTTCAAGCATTATAAGTCCGGTTGCCTTGTTAAATCGTGTTGGCGCCTCCTAGATGGACCCAAAAATGGGAACAAGAGTGCTCAAGTTTATCACCGAACACTGACACTTCGTGGCTTGGAATGAAGCCAACGACTTGCCATCTCTCGAGATTTAACAAGCGGCGAGCAGAAGGTAATATTTTAAATTAAACAAGCGTTGCTCATGGTGTTGGGGAGCGATAATTTCAAAAATTTCCTCACGCTGCAAAGATCATGGTGATGATATAGCAGCGAGGAGAGTGTTGTCTCGTACCCTCGTGGACCCGAAGCGAGCGTTGGCCTTAGCGTAGAGGAAGTAGTCGTCGTCCTCCGGTCCGACCGATCCAAGCACCGTTACTCCGGCACCTCGAGTTCTTGACAGCGTACAGCTCGATGGCGCACCCTCGATCTCAATCCGGTAGAGGCTCCGGGGAGTTCCGTCGGACCTGACGGCGTGGTGGCGATCTTGATGTTCTCTGTCGCGAGGGCTTGCTAACACCGCTACAATATGATCGAGGTGGAATATTGTGGAGGGCACGCCTGCAGCTAGAGAGCGATCAATGATCAACTTGTGTGTCTAGGGTGCCCCTACCCCGTATATAAAGGAGGGAGGGAGGAGGAGGCGGCCCAAGGGGGTCGCGCCATAGAAGGAGAGGAAACCTACTCAAGTAGGTTTCCCCCCTTTCCATATCTTATTTTGAGGGAAGGAAAGAGTACTAGTATTAGGAATAAGTACTAGTAGTAGTAATAGGAAGAGGGGAAGGAGAAAGGGAAGGAGGCCAGCCCCTCCCCAATTGGATTGGGCTGAAGCACGCCCCTCCATATTCCTTCTCCCTTCTTCCTATATAGATAATAAGGCCCGTATACCTCCAGAGGTTCGGTAACCTCCCGGTAGCTCCAAACTTCTCCGGAACCTTTCCGGTGTCCAAATATATCCGTCAATATATCAATCTTTATGTCTAGACCATTTGAGACTCCTCGTCATCATCCGTGATTACACCAGGGACTCGAACAAACTTGGTACATCAAAATACATAAACTCATAATATAAGCTGTCATGAGCACCTTAAGCGTGCGGACCCTACGGTTCGAGAACAATGTAGACATGGCGAGAGACACGTCTACGGTCAATAACCAATAAGCGGGACACTGATGCCCATATTGGTTTCTACATATTCTCGAAGATCTTTATCGGTCAAACCGCATAACAACATCGTTATTCCCTTTGTCATCGGTATGTTACTTGCGAGAGATTTGATCGTCGGTGTCAATACCTAGTTCAATCTCGTTCTTGCAAGTCTCTTTACTCGTTCAATGTCGTCATCTCATAACTAACTCATTAGTTACATGCTTGCAAGGCTTAGGTGATGAGTATTACCGAGAAGGCCAGAGATACCTCTCCGACAATCGGAGTGATAAAACCTAATCTCGAATTATGCTAACTCAACATGTACCTTGCGGAAACACATGAGTACTCCTTTATAATCACCCGATTCACGTTGTGGCGTTTAGTAGTACCCAAAGTGTTCTTCCAGTTGGCAGAGTTACACAATCCTCATAGTTCTGAGGAACATGTATAAGTCATGAAGGAGGCAATAGCGAGAATACTAAGCGATCAAGTACTAAGCTAGCGAGATGGGTCATATCAATTCACATCATTCTCCTAATGATGTGATCTAGATTAATCAAATGACAACACATGTCTATGGTTAGGAAACATAACCATCTTTGATTAATGAGCTAGTCAAGTAGAGGCATACTAGTGACTATATGTTTGTCTATGTATTCACACATGTATCATGTTTCAGTTAATACAATTCTAGCATGAATAATAAACATTTATCATGATATGAGGAAATAAATAATAACTTTATTGTTGCCTCTAGGGCATATTTCCTTGATCTCCCACTTGCACTAGAGTCGATAATCTAGATTACATAGTAATGATTCTAACACCCATGGAGTCTTGGTGCTGATCATGTTTTGCTTGTGAGAGAGAGCTTAGTCGATGGAGTGCCAACATTCAGATCCGTATGTATCTTGCAAATCTCTATGTCTCCCACTTGGACTTGGTCCCGAAGATGGAATTGAAGCGTCTCTTGATGTGCTTGGTCCTCTTGTGAAATCTGGATTCCTTTGCCAAAGGCAATTGCACGATGTATCACGAAAGATCTTCATTGGTCCCGATGCACTAGGTATGACACCTAGATGGGAAATGAACTCCTTCATCAGACTCCTTCATTTGCCGCTTGAAGCAGCTATGTACTCCGCTTCACATGTAGATCCTGCTCACGGTGCTTTGTTTTTTGAACTGCACCAACTTACAGCTCCACCGTTTAATATAAACACGTATGCGGTTTGCGATTTAGAATCGTCCAGGATCGATATCAAACTTACATCGATGTAACCATTTACGACTAGCTCTTTGTCACCTCCATATCTGAGAAACATATCCTTAGTCCTTTTCGGGTATTCAGGATATTCTTGACCGCTGTCCGATGATCCACTCACAGATTACTTTGGTACCTACCTGCCAAGCTTATTGCTAAACATACGTCGAGTGCAGTACACAGACATTACATACATGATAGAGCCTATGGCTGGAAGCATAGGAACATCTTTCATTTTCTCTCTATCTTCTGTTGTGGTCGGGCATTGAGTTCGACTCAACTTCACACCTTGTATACAGGCAAGAATCCTTTCTTTGCACGATCCATTTTGAACTTTTCAAAATTTTGTCAAGAGTATATAACTTTGTAGAAAGTCCTATTAAGCGTCTTGATCTATCTCTATAGATCTTGATGCCCAATATAAGCAACTTCTTGAGGTCTTTCATTGAAAAACTTTTATTCAAGTATCCCTTTATGCTATCGAGAAATTCTATATCATTTCCAATTAATAATATGTCATCAACATATAAAACTAGAAATGCTTTCTGAGCTCCCACTCACTTTCTTGTAAATCTGAGCTTCTCCAAAAGTGCTGTATAAAACCATATCTTTGAGTCACCTTTGTCAAGCGTTTATTTAACTCGAGATACTTGCACAGTCCATAAATGGAGCATTGGAGTTTGCACACTTTGTCGGCACCTTTTGGATCAACAAAACCTTGAGGCTGCATCATATACAACTCTTCTTCTAGAAATCCATTCAAGAATCACAGTCTTGACATCCATTTGCCAAATTTCATAATCATGAAATGCGTAATAGCCAACATGATTCAGACAGAGACTTAAGCATCGCTCTGGTGAGAAAGTCTCATTGTAGTCAACCCCTTGAACTTGTCGAAAACCTTTAGCGACAAGTCCGAGCTTTGTAGACGATAACATTACCATCAGCGTAAATGGTCTTCTTTAAGATCCATTGATTCTCAATGGCTTGCCGATCATCGGGCAAGTCAACCAAATCCATACTTTGTTTTCATACATGGATCCTATCTCCAGATTTCATGGCCTCTAGCCATTTTGCTTGAATCTGGGCTCATCATAGCTTCCTCTCCATAGTTAATTGGGTTCATCATGGTCTAGTAACATGACTTCGAATAGGATTTCCGTACCACTCTGATGCGGATCTTACTCTGGTAGACCTCTGAGAGTTGATAGAAACTTGATCACGAAGTTTCATGATCAATATCATTAGCTTCCTCACTAATTGGTGTAGTTATCCGGGAACGGTCCTTGTGATGAACTACTTTCAATAAGGGAGTAGATGATTATCTTATCAAGTTCTACTTTCCTCCTCACTTCTTTAGAGAAACTCCTTCTCTAGAAAGGATCCGAATTAACCTTGAAAATCTTGGTCCCCGTGATAGAAGGTGTACCCAATAGTCCTCTTTGGTATCCTGTGAAGAACACATCTCTCCGATTTGGGTTGAAACTTATCTGGTTGAAGTTTCTTCACATAAACGCCGCAGCCCCAAACTTTGAAAGCGACAACTTTGGTTTCTTGCCAAACCACGGTTCATAAGGCGTCGTCTCAGCGGATTTTGATGGTGCCTTATTTAGCGTGAATGCGGTGATCTCTAAGGCATAACCCCAAAAGCGATAGCGGTAAATCGGTAAGAGACATCATAGATCATACCATATCAAGTAAAGTCACGATTACGACGTTAGGACACACCATTTCGTTGTAGTGTTCGGGTGGGCGTGAGTTGTGAAACTATTCCATTGTTTTCAAATGTAAACCAAACTCGTAACTCAAATATTCTCCTCCACGATCGGATCATAGAAACTTTATTTTTCTTGTTACGATGATTTTCTACTTCACTACTGAGAATTCTTTGAACTTTTCAAATGTTTAGGACTTGTGCTTCATCAAGTAGATATACCCTATATCTGCTCAAATCATCTGTGAAGGTGAGAAAATAACGATACTCCGCACGAGCCTCAACATTCATCGGACCACATACATCATGTATTATGATTTCAACAAATATGTCGCTCTCTCCATAGATCCGGAGAGCGGTGTTTTGGTCATCTCTGCCCATGAGGCGCAGTTACTTAGTACCAAGTGATTCATAATCAAGTGATTCGAGAAGTCCATCGGTATGGAGTTTCTTCATCGTTTTACGATATGACCTAAACGGCGTGCCACAAATATGTTGCACTATCATTATCAACTCTGCATCTTTTGGCTTCAACATTATGAATATATGTATCACTACTATCAAAGATTTAATAAAAATAGACCACTCTTCAAGAATGCATGACCATAAAAGATATTACTCATATAAATAGAACAACCATTATTCTCGATTTAAATGAATAACCATCTACATCAAACAAGATCCAGATATAATGTTCATGCTCCAGCGGCGGCACCAAATAACAATTATTCAGGTCTAAAACTAATCCCGACGGTAGATGTAGAGGTAGCGTGCCGACCGCGATCACATCGACTTTGGAACCATTTCCCGCAGCGCCGTCACCTCGTCCTTAGCTAATCTTACGGCTTAATCCGTAGTCCTGTTCGAGTTGCAAATGTTAACAGAACCCGATTATCAAATACCGAGTGCTACTGCGAGCATTAGTAAGGTACACATCAATAACATGTATATCACATATACCTTTGTTCACTTTGCCATCCTTCTTATCCGCCAAATACTTGGGGCGAGTTCCGCTTCAGATGTCGGTCTGCTTGCGGTAGAAGCACTTTCGATTTCGGGCTTAGGTCCGGACTTGGGTTTCTTCTCTTGAGCAGCAACTTGTTTCTTGCATTCTTTTGAAGTTCCTTCTTCTTCCCTTTGGCCCTTTTCTTGAAACTAGTGGTCTTGTTGACCATCAACACTTGATGATCCTTCTTGATTTCTACCTCAGCGACTTCCGGCATTGCAAGAGCTAAAGAATAATCTTGTTCATCCCTTGCATATTATAGTTCATCAAAAAGCTCTTGTAGCTTGGTGGCGGTGATTGGAGAATTACATCAATGATGCTATCATCCGGAAGATTAACTCCCGGTTGAATCAAGTGATTATTATACCCAGACATTTTGAGTATATGCTCCTTGGCAGAACTATTCTCCTCCATCTTGCAGGTATAGAACTTATTGGAGACTTCATATCTCTCAATCCGGGCATTTGCTTGAAATATTAACTTCAACTCTGGAACATCTCATCCATGCTCCATGACGTTCAAAACGTCGTTGAAGACCAGTTCTAAGCCGTAAAGCATAGCACCTGAACTATAGAGTAGTCATCGACTGCTTTCTCGCGAGACGTTCTTAGCGTCGTCGGTTGCATCAATGACGAGGCACAGCACCCAGCGGTGCTTCCGGGCGTAACTCTTACGTGCGGCAATGAGGATAATCCTCGGAATTCTGGACCAGATCCGTGTAATTGCTACCATCATCTTTCAACTTTGCTCAAGGAAGCACATATTAAATTCAACGGAACAACAGCACGAGCCATCTATCTACAAACAAACATAGACAAGCAAAATACTATCGGTACTAAGTTCATGATAAATTTAAGTTCAATTAATCATATTACTTAGAACTCCCACTTGAGCGGACATCTCTCTGGTCATCTAAGTGATCACGTGATCCAAATCAACTAAACCATATCCGATCATCACGTGAGATGGAGTAGTTTCAATGGTGAACATTATCTATGTTGATCATATCTACTATATGATTCATTAAGACCTTTGGGTCTCCGTGTTAGAGGCCATATCCGTATATGCTAGGCTCGTCAAGTATAACTGAGTATTCAGCGTGAGCAACTGTATGCACCGGTATTTGAGCGTGAGCCTATCACCCGTTCATCACGTGGTGTCTCGTACGAAGAACTTTACATAGCGGTGCATACTCAGGAGAACACTTCTTGATAATTAGTGAGAGATCATCTTAAAATGCTACCGTCGATCAAAGCAAGATAAGATGCATAAAGGATAAACATCACATGCGATCAATATAAGTGATATGATATGGCCATCATCATCTTGTGCTTGTGATCTCCATCTTCGCTTGCACTCGTGATCACCATCGTCACCCGGTAGCGACACCTTGATCTCCATCGTAGCATCGTTGTCGTTCACGCCATCTATTGCTTCTCGACTATCGCTACCGCTTAGTGATAAAGTAAAAACAATTACGAAGCGTTTGCATTTCATACAATAAGCGACAACCATATGGCTCACGCGGTTCTTGATAACCGGTTACAAAACATGATCATCTCATACAATAAAATATAGCATCACATCTTGGCCATATCACATCACAACATGCCTGCAAAAAACAAGTTAAGCGTCCTCTACTTTGTTGTTGCAAATTTTCACGATGGCTGCTACGGGCTTAAGCAAGAACCAATCTCCTACGCATCAAAACCACAATGATAGTTTGTCAAATAGACTCGTTTTAACCTTCACAAGGACGAGCGTATGCACTGGGATTCAACTAAAGTTGGAGAAAGCAGACACCCGCTAGTCACACTATGCAAAGCATGGCGGTAAACCGATCTCTTCAATTGGCGTCTGGCGTAATGTCGGTCCGGGCCGCTTCATCCAACAATACCGGCTGAACCAAAGTGTACTGACATCTTTGGTAGGTAGAACGAACTATATCGTCCCCAACTCACTTGTGTTCTACTCGTGCATATAACATCAAACCATAAAAACCTAGGCTCGGATGCCCACTGTTGAGGAGCGTAGTAATTTCAAAAAATTTCCTTTTACCGCCAAGATCATGGTGATGACATAACAGCGAGGGGAGAGTGTTGTCTCACGTACCCTTGTGAGCCCAAAGCGGGAAGCGTTGACCGTGTAGTGGAGAGAAGAAATCGTCACGTCTTCCCGGTTCAACCGATCCGAACACCGTTACTCCGGCACCTCCGAGTTCTTGAGCACGCGTACTGCTCGATGGCGCACCCTCGTTCTCCAATCTATTAGAGGCTTCGAGGAGTTCCGTCAGCCTGACGGCGTGGTGACGATCTTGATGTTCTCTGTCATGAGGCCGCTAAGCACCGCTACAATATTGCTCGAGGTGTAATATCGTGGAGGGCACACACACGGCTAAGCTGAGGATCAATGATCAACTTGTGTCTCCTGGTGCTACCTACCCGTATATAAAGGAGGGAGGAGGAGGAAGCGGCCAAGGAGGTAGCGCCATAGGAAGGAGAAACCTACTCCGTGGTTCCCCCCTTTCCTTATCTTATTTGGAGGGGGTAGGAAAGTACTAGTATTAGGAATAAGTACTAGTAGTAGTAATAGGACCAGGGGGGAAGGAGAAAGGAAAGGGGCGGCCCCCTCCCCAGTCGGATTGAGGTGGAAGCGCCCTCCTTATTCCTTCTCCTTCTTCCTGTATGGGCCCAATGGTATATGCCTCCAGGGGTTCGGTAACCTCCGTGCTCTAACTTCTCGGAACCTTTTACGGTGTCCAAATATATCCGTCCAATATATCAATCTTTATGTCTCGACCATTTGAGACTCCTCGTCATATCCGTGATTACATCGGGACTCGAAAAACTTGGTACATCAAAATGCATAAACTCATAATATAGCTATCATGAAACCTTAGCGTGCGGACCCTACGGTTCAAGAACAATGTAGACATGACCCGAACCGTCTGCGGTCAATAACCAATAAGCGGGACCTGGATGCCCATATTGGTTCCTACATATTCTGAAAGATCTTTATCGGTCAAACCTCCTTAATAACAACATCGTTATTCCCTTTGTCATCGGTATGTTACTTGCCCGAGATTTGATCGTCGGTATCAATACCTAGATTCAATCTCATTACCAGCAAGTCTCTTTACTTTCTCGTTCATGTCGTCATCTCATAACTAACTCATTAGTTACATGCTTGCAAGGCTTGGGTGATGAGTATTACCGAGAGGGCCAGAAGATACCTCTCCAGAGCAATCGGGTAATAAAACCTAATCTCGAATTATGCTAACTCAACATGTACCTTGGAAACACACAGTAGTACTCCTTTATAATCACCCGATTCACGTTGTAGCGTTTGGTAGTACCAAAGTGTTCTTCCGTAGCAGGAGTTACACAATCCTCATAGTTCTGAGGAACATGTATAAGTCATGAAGGAAGCAATAGCGAGAATACTAAGCGATCAAGTGCTAAGCTAGCAGGATGGGTCATGTCAATCACATCATTCTCCTAATGATGTGATCTCATTAAACAAATGACAACACATGTCTATGGTTAGGAAACATAACCATCTTTGATTAATGAGCTAGTCAAGTAGAGAGCATACTAGTGACTATATGTTTGTCTATGTATTCACACATGTATCATGTTTCCAGTTAATACAATTCTAGCATGAATAATAAACATTTATCATGATGAGAGGAAATAAATAATAACTTTATTATTGCCTCCTAGGGCATATTTCCTTCATGGCGCTATGGAAGTTTCAATACGGAT
>JAHHZJ010003424.1:0-29918 GCA_021437245.1 Aegilops speltoides
AGTGTTGATGACCGACACGTAAAGCGGACCCCAGGGTTTGTTAATCGTGGAAATCACTCCAGGACCCCAAAGCAGTGAGTAATAGTCCATAAAGCGGGCGAAATCGCCAAAGCTGTGAGTGTTGATGGCCGACACATAAAGCGCACCTTGGGGTTCAACAACTATGGAAATCACTCTGGACCCCAAAATAGTGAGTAGTAGTCCACAAAGCGGGCCAGAATCGGCCAAAACTGCGATTGTTGATGACCGACACATAAGCGTACCTTGGGGTTCAACAACTATGGTAATGACTCCGGGACCCCAAAAAGGTGAGTAATAGTCCACGAAACGGGCCAGAATCGGCCAAAACTATGAGTGTTGATGGCGGACACATAAGCGCACCTTGGGGTTCAACAACTATGGAAATCGCTTGGGACCCCACAGCGGTGAGTAATAGTCCAAAAAGCGGGCGAGAATCGCCAAAACTGTAAGTGTTGATGACCGACACGTAAAGCGGACCCTGGGGTTTGTTAATCGTGGAAATCACTCAGGACCCCAAAACAGTGAGTAATAGTCCATGAAAGCGGGCGAGAATCGCCAAAACTGTGAGTGTTGATGCCCGACACATAAGCGCACCTTGGGGTTCAACAACTATGGAAATCACTCCTGGACCCCAAAATAGTGAGTACTAGTCCACAAGCGGGCGAGAATCGGCCAAAACTGCGATTGTTGATGACCGACACATAAGCGCACCTTGGGGTTCAACAACTATGGTAATGACTCAGGACCCCAAAGCGGTGAGTAATAGTCCACTAAAGCGGGCGAGAATCGGCCAAAACTATGAGTGTTGATGGCCGACACATAAGCGCACCTTGGGGTTCAACAACTATGGAAATCGCTTCGGGACCCCACAACGGTGGGTAATAGTCCAAAAACGGGCCAGAATCGGCCAAAAACTGCGAGTGTTGATGACCGACACGTAAACGGACCCCAGGGTTTGTTAATCGTGGAAATCACTCCAGGACCCCAAAACAGTGAGTAATAGTCCACTAAAGCGGGCCGAATCGCCAAAGCTGTGAGTGTTGATGATCGACACATAAGCGCACCTTGGGGTTCAACAACTATGGAAATCACTCCTGGACCCCAAAATAGTGAGTAGTAGTCCACAAAACGGGCCAGAATCGGCCAAAACTGCGATTGTTGATGACCGACACATAAGCGTACCTTGGGGTTCAACAACTATGGTAATGACTCAGGACCCCAAAAGGTGAGTAATAGTCCACAAGCGGGCGAGAATCGGCCAAAACTATGAGTGTTGATGGCGGACACATAAGCGCACCTTGGGGTTCAACAACTATGGAAATCGCGCGGGACCCCACAGCGGTGAGTAATAGTCCAAAAGCGGGCGAGAATCGGCCAAAACTGTAAGTGTTGATGACCGACACGTAAGCGGACCCTGGGTTTGTTAATCGTGGAAATCACTCCAGGACCCCAAAGCAGTGAGTAATAGTCCACAGAAAGCGGGCAGAATCGCCAAAACTGTGAGTGTTGATGGCCGACACATAAGCGCACCTTGGGGTTCAACAACTATGGAAATCACTCCTGGACCCCAAAATAGTGAGTACTAGTCCACAAACGGGCGAGAATCGCCAAAATCTGCGATTGTTGATGACCGACACATAAGCGCACCTTGGGGTTCAACAACTATGGTAATGACTCAGGACCCCAAAGCGGTGAGTAATAGTCCACTAAGCGGGCGAGAATCGGCCAAAACTATGAGTGTTGATGGCCGACACATAAGCGCACCTTGGGGTTCAACAACTATGGAAATCGCTTTGGGACCCCACAGCGGTGAGTAATAGTCCAAAGCGGGCGAGAATCGGCCAAAAGCTGAAAGTGTTGATGACCGACACGTAAGCGGACCCTGGGGTTTGTTAATCGTGGAAATCACTCCAGGACCCCAAAGCAGTGAGTAATAGTCCACGAAGCGGGCGAGAATCGGCCAAAACTGTGAGTGTTGATGGCCGACACATAAGCGCACCTTGGGGTTCAACAACTATGGAAATCACTCTGGGACCCCAAAATAGTGAGTAATAGTCCACAAAACGGGCCAGAATCGGCCAAAACTGCGATTGTTGATGACCGACACATAAGCGCACCTTGGGGTTCAACAACTATGGTAATGACTCGGGACCCCAAAGCGGTGAGTAATAGTCCACTAAAGCGGGCGAGAATCGGCCAAAACTATGAGTGTTGATGGCCGACACATAAGCGCACCTTGGGGTTCAACAACTATGGAAATCGCCGGGACCCCACAACGGTGAGTAATAGTCAAAAAGCGGGCAGAATCGGCCAAAAGCTGTGAGTGTTGATGACCGACACGTAAGCGGACCCGGGGTTTGTTAATCGTGGAAATCACTCAGGACCCCAAAAGCAGTGAGTAATAGTCCTAAACGGGCGAGAATCGGCCAAAACTGTGAGTGTTGATGATCGACACATAAGCGCACCTTGGGGTTCAACAACTATGGAAATCACTCTGGACCCCAAAATAGTGAGTACTAGTCCACAAAGCGGGCGAGAATCGCCAAAAGCTGCGATTGTTGATGACCGACACATAAGCGCACCTTGGGGTTCAACAACTATGGTAATGACTCAGGACCCCAAAGCGGTGAGTAATAGTCCACTAAGCGGGCCGAATCGGCCAAAACTATGAGTGTTGATGGCCGACACATAAGCGCACCTTGGGGTTCAACAACTATGGAAATCGCTTGGGACCCCACAGCGGTGAGTAATAGTCCAAGAAACGGGCCAGAATCGGCCAAAACTGTAAGTGTTGATGACCGACACGTAAACCGGACCCAGGGTTTGTTAATCGTGGAAATCACTCCAGGACCCCAAAACGGTGAGTAATAGTCCACGAAACGGGCCAGAATCGGCCAAAACTGTGAGTGTTGATGACCGACACACAAGCGCACCTTGGGGTTCAACAACTATGGAAATCACTCCTGGACCCCAAAATAGTGAGTACTAGTCCACAAAACGGGCCAGAATCGGCCAAAACTGCGATTGTTGATGACCGACACATAAGCGCACCTTGGGGTTCAACAACTATGGTAATGACTCCAGGACCCCAAAACGGTGAGTAATAGTCCACGAAACGGGCCAGAATCGGCCAAAACTGTGAGTGTTGATGGCCGACACATAAGCGCACCTTGGGGTTCAACAACTATGGAAATCGCTTCGGGACCCCACAACGGTGAGTAATAGTCCAAGAAACGGGCCAGAATCGGCCAAAACTGTAAGTGTTTATGACCGACACGTAAACGGACCCCAGGGTTTGTTACTCGTGGAAATCACTCAGGACCCCAAAAGAGTGAGTAATAATCCACGAAACGGGCGAGAATCGGCCAAAACTGTGAGTGTTGATGACCGACACATAAGCGCACCTTGGGGTTCAACAACTATGGAAATCACTCCTGGACCCCAAAATAGTGAGTACTAGTCCACAAAGCGGGCGAGAATCGGCCAAAAGCTGCGATTGTTGATGACCGACACATAAGCGCACCTTGGGGTTCAACAACTATGGTAATGACTCAGGACCCCAAAGCGGTGAGTAATAGTCCACTAAAGCGGGCGAGAATCGGCCAAAACTATGAGTGTTGATGGCCGACACATAAGCGCACCTTGGGGTTCAACAACTATGGAAATCGCCGGGACCCCACAACGGTGAGTAATAGTCCAAAGCGGGCGAGAATCGCCAAAAGCTGAAAAGTGTTGATGACCGACACGTAAGCGGACCTGGGTTTGTTAATCGTGGAAATCACTCAGGACCCCAAAAGCAGTGAGTAATAGTCCACGAAACGGGCGAGAAGAATCGCCAAAAGCTGTGAGTGTTGATGATCGACACATAAGCGCACCTTGGGGTTCAACAACTATGGAAATCACTCCTGGACCCCAAAATAGTGAGTAGTAGTCCACAAAGCGGGCGAGAATCGCCAAAATCTGCGATTGTTGATGACCGACACATAAGCGCACC
Organism: Aegilops speltoides; assembly: GCA_021437245.1. Taxonomy (NCBI): domain Eukaryota; kingdom Viridiplantae; phylum Streptophyta; class Magnoliopsida; order Poales; family Poaceae; genus Aegilops; species Aegilops speltoides. The sequence continues at coordinate 4,016 of JAHHZJ010003424.1, forward strand.
TTGGGGTTCAACAACTATGGTAATGACTCAGGACCCCAAAAAGGTGAGTAATAGTCCACTAAGCGGGCGAGAATCGGCCAAAACTATGAGTGTTGATGGCCGGACACATAAGCGCACCTTGGGGTTCAACAACTATGGAAATCGCCGGGACCCCACAACGGTGAGTAATAGTCCAAAAACGGGCGAGAATCGCCAAAAGCTGTAAGTGTTGATGACCGACACGTAAAGCGGACCCTGGGGTTTGTTAATCGTGGAAATCACTCAGGACCCCAAAACAGTGAGTAATAGTCCACTAAACGGGCGAAGAATCGCCAAAACTGTGAGTGTTGATGACCGACACATAAAGCGCCTTGGGGTTCAACAACTATGGAAATCACTCCTGGACCCCAAAATAGTGAGTACTAGTCCACAAAGCGGGCGAGAATCGGCCAAAAGCTGCGATTGTTGATGACCGACACATAAGCGCACCTTGGGGTTCAACAACTATGGTAATGACTCAGGACCCCAAAACGGTGAGTAATAGTCCACTAAGCGGGCAGAATCGGCCAAAACTATGAGTGTTGATGGCGACACATAAGCGCACCTTGGGGTTCAACAACTATGGAAATCGCCGGGACCCCACAACGGTGAGTAATAGTCCAAAACGGGCGAGAATCGCCAAAAGCTGTAAGTGTTGATGACCGACACGTAAAGCGGACCCTGGGGTTTGTTAATCGTGGAAATCACTCAGGACCCCAAAACAGTGAGTAATAGTCCACTAAACGGGCGAGAATCGCCAAAACTGTGAGTGTTGATGGCCGACACATAAGCGCACCTTGGGGTTCAACAACTATGGAAATCACTCCTGGACCCCAAAATAGTGAGTACTAGTCCACAAACGGGCGAGAATCGGCCAAAAGCTGCGATTGTTGATGACCGACACATAAGCGCACCTTGGGGTTCAACAACTATGGTAATGACTCAGGACCCCAAAGCGGTGAGTAATAGTCCACTAAACGGGCGAGAATCGCCAAAACTATGAGTGTTGATGACCGACACATAAGCGCACCTTGGGGTTCAACAACTATGGAAATCGCTTGGGACCCCACAACGGTGAGTAATAGTCCAAGAAACGGGCCAGAATCGCCAAAACTGCGAGTGTTGATGACCGACACGTAAACGGACCCCAGGGTTTGTTAATCGTGGAAATCACTCTAGGACCCCAAAACAGTGAGTAATAGTCCACGAAACGGGCCAGAATCGGCCAAAACTGTGAGTGTTGATGACCGACACATAAGCGCACCTTGGGGTTCAACAACTATGGAAATCACTCCTGGACCCCAAAATAGTGAGTACTAGTCCACAAAACGGGCCAGAATCAGCCAAAACTGCGATTGTTGATGACCGACACATAAGCGCACCTTGGAGTTCAACAACTATGGTAATGACTCCAGGACCCCAAAACGGTGAGTAATAGTCCACGAAACGGGCCAGAATCGGCCAAAACTATGAGTGTTGATGGCCGACACATAAGCGCACCTTGGGGTTCAACAACTATGGAAATCGCTTGGGACCCCACAGCGGTGAGTAATAGTCCAAAAACGGGCCGAATCGCCAAAGCTGTAAGTGTTGATGACCGACACGTAAGCGGACCCCGGGGTTTGTTAATCGTGGAAATCACTCAGGACCCCAAAGCAGTGAGTAATAGTCCACTAAACGGGCGAGAATCGCCAAAACTGTGAGTGTTGATGGCCGACACATAAGCGCACCTTGGGGTTCAACAACTATGGAAATCACTCCTGGACCCCAAAATAGTGAGTACTAGTCCACAAAGCGGGCGAGAATCGCCAAAACTGCGATTGTTGATGACCGACACATAAGCGCACCTTGGGGTTCAACAACTATGGTAATGACTCGGGACCCCAAAGGTGAGTAATAGTCCACTAAACGGGCGAGAATCGGCCAAAACTATGAGTGTTGATGGCCGACACATAAGCGCACCTTGGGGTTCAACAACTATGGAAATCGCCGGGACCCCACAACGGTGAGTAATAGTCCAAAAAGCGGGCGAAGAATCGCCAAAGCTGTAAGTGTTGATGACCGACACGTAAGCGGACCCGAGGGTTTGTTAATCGTGGAAATCACTCCAGGACCCCAAAGCAGTGAGTAATAGTCCATGAAGCGGGCGAGAATCGCCAAAACTGTGAGTGTTGATGGCCGACACATAAGCGCACCTTGGGGTTCAACAACTATGGAAATCACTCCTGGACCCCAAAATAGTGAGTACTAGTCCACAAAGCGGGCGAGAATCGGCCAAAGCTGCGATTGTTGATGACCGACACATAAGCGCACCTTGGGGTTCAACAACTATGGTAATGACTCGGGACCCCAAAGCGGTGAGTAATAGTCCACTAAACGGGCGAGAATCGCCAAAACTATGAGTGTTGATGGCCGACACATAAGCGCACCTTGGGGTTCAACAACTATGGAAATCGCCGGGACCCCACAACGGTGAGTAATAGTCCAAAAGCGGGCGAGAATCGCCAAAAGCTCATGAAGTGTTGATGACCGACACGTAAAGCGGACCCCGGGGTTTGTTAATCGTGGAAATCACTCCAGGACCCCAAAGCAGTGAGTAATAGTCCACGAAACGGCGAGAATCGCCAAAACTGTGAGTGTTGATGACCGACACATAAGCGCACCTTGGGGTTCAACAACTATGGAAATCACTCCTGGACCCCAAAATAGTGAGTAGTAGTCCACAAAACGGGCCAGAATCGGCCAAAACTGCGATTGTTGATGACCGACACATAAGCGTACCTTGGGGTTCAACAACTATGGTAATGACTCCAGGACCCCAAAAAGGTGAGTAATAGTCCACGAAACGGGCCAGAATCGGCCAAAACTATGAGTGTTGATGACGGACACATAAGCGCACCTTGGGGTTCAACAACTATGGAAATCGCTTCGGGACCCCACAACGGTGAGTAATAGTCCAAGAAACGGGCCAGAATCGGCCAAAACTGTAAGTGTTGATGACCGACACGTAAACGGACCCCAGGGTTTGTTAATCGTGGAAATCACTCCAGGACCCCAAAACAGTGAGTAATAGTCCATGAAGCGGGCAGAATCGGCCAAAACTGTGAGTGTTGATGACCGACACATAAGCGCACCTTGGGGTTCAACAACTATGGAAATCACTCCTGGACCCCAAAATAGTGAGTACTAGTCCACAAAACGGGCCAGAATCGGCCAAAACTGCGATTGTTGATGACCGACACATAAGCGCACCTTGGGGTTCAACAACTATGGTAATGACTCCAGGACCCCAAAACGGTGAGTAATAGTCCACGAAACGGGCCAGAATCGGCCAAAACTATGAGTGTTGATGACCGACACATAAGCGCACCTTGGGGTTCAACAACTATGGAAATCGCTTCGGGACCCCACAACGGTGGGTAATAGTCCAAGAAACGGGCCAGAATCGCCAAAACTGCGAGTGTTGATGACCGACACGTAAACGGACCCCAGGTTTGTTAATCGTGGAAATCACTCCAGGACCCCAAAACAGTGAGTAATAGTCCACGAAACGGGCCAGAATCGGCCAAAACTGTGAGTGTTGATGACCGACACATAAGCGCACCTTGGGGTTCAACAACTATGGAAATCGCTTTGGGACCCCAAAATAGTGAGTAATAGTCCACAAAACGGGCCAGAATCGGCCAAAACTGCGATTGTTGATGACCGACACATAAGCGCACCTTGGGGTTCAACAACTATGGTAATGACTCCAGGACCCCAAAACGGTGAGTAATAGTCCACGAAACGGGCCAGAATCGGCCAAAACTATGAGTGTTGATGACCGACACATAAGCGCACCTTGGGGTTCAACAACTATGGAAATCGCTTCGGGACCCCACAACGGTGAGTAATAGTCCAAGAAACGGGCCAGAATCGGCCAAAACTGTAAGTGTTGATGACCGACACGTAAACGGACCCCAGGGTTTGTTAATCGTGGAAATCACTCCAGGACCCCAAAACAGTGAGTAATAGTCCACGAAACGGGCCAGAATCGGCCAAAACTGTGAGTGTTGATGACCGACACATAAGCGCACCTTGGGGTTCAACAACTATGGAAATCACTCCTGGACCCCAAAATAGTGAGTACTAGTCCACAAAACGGGCCAGAATCGGCCAAAACTGCGATTGTTGATGACCGACACATAAGCGCACCTTGGGGTTCAACAACTATGGTAATGACTCAGGACCCCAAAGCGGTGAGTAATAGTCCACTAAACGGGCGAGAATCGCCAAAACTATGAGTGTTGATGGCCGACACATAAGCGCACCTTGGGGTTCAACAACTATGGAAATCGCTTCGGGACCCCACAACGGTGAGTAATAGTCCAAGAAACGGGCCAGAATCGGCCAAAACTGCGAGTGTTGATGACCGACACGTAAACGGACCCCAGGGTTTGTTAATCGTGGAAATCACTCCAGGACCCCAAAACAGTGAGTAATAGTCCACGAAACGGGCGAATCGCCAAAACTGTGAGTGTTGATGGCCGACACATAAGCGCACCTTGGGGTTCAACAACTATGGAAATCACTCTGGACCCCAAAATAGTGAGTAGTAGTCCACAAAACGGGCCAGAATCGGCCAAAACTGCGATTGTTGATGACCGACACATAAGCGTACCTTGGGGTTCAACAACTATGGTAATGACTCCAGGACCCCAAAAAGGTGAGTAATAGTCCACGAAACGGGCCAGAATCGGCCAAAACTATGAGTGTTGATGACGGACACATAAGCGCACCTTGGGGTTCAACAACTATGGAAATCGCTTCGGGACCCCACAACGGTGAGTAATAGTCCAAGAAACGGGCAGAATCGGCCAAAACTGTAAGTGTTGATGACCGACACGTAAACGGACCCCAGGGTTTGTTAATCGTGGAAATCACTCCAGGACCCCAAAACAGTGAGTAATAGTCCATGAAACGGGCCAGAATCGGCCAAAACTGTGAGTGTTGATGACCGACACATAAGCGCACCTTGGGGTTCAACAACTATGGAAATCACTCTGGACCCCAAAATAGTGAGTACTAGTCCACAAAGCGGGCGAGAATCGCCAAAATCTGCGATTGTTGATGACCGACACATAAGCGCACCTTGGGGTTCAACAACTATGGTAATGACTCCAGGACCCCAAAACGGTGAGTAATAGTCCACGAAACGGGCCAGAATCGGCCAAAACTATGAGTGTTGATGACCGACACATAAGCGCACCTTGGGGTTCAACAACTATGGAAATCGCTTTGGGACCCCACAACGGTGAGTAATAGTCCAAAAGCGGGCGAGAATCGCCAAAAGCTGCGAGTGTTGATGACCGACACGTAAGCGGACCCCGGGGTTTGTTAATCGTGGAAATCACTCAGGACCCCAAAGCAGTGAGTAATAGTCCACGAAAGCGGGCGAATCGGCCAAAACTGTGAGTGTTGATGGCCGACACATAAGCGCACCTTGGGGTTCAACAACTATGGAAATCACTCCTGGACCCCAAAATAGTGAGTACTAGTCCACAAACGGGCCGAATCGGCCAAAAGCTGCGATTGTTGATGACCGACACATAAGCGCACCTTGGGGTTCAACAACTATGGTAATGACTCAGGACCCCAAAGCGGTGAGTAATAGTCCACTAAACGGGCGAGAATCGGCCAAAACTATGAGTGTTGATGGCCGACACATAAGCGCACCTTGGGGTTCAACAACTATGGAAATCGCCGGGACCCCACAGCGGTGAGTAATAGTCCAAAAGCGGGCGAGAATCGCCAAAATCTGTAAGTGTTGATGACCGACACGTAAAGCGGACCCTGGGTTTGTTAATCGTGGAAATCACTCCGAGGACCCCAAACAGTGAGTAATAGTCCACGAAACGGGCCAGAATCGGCCAAAACTGTGAGTGTTGATGACCGACACATAAGCGCACCTTGGGGTTCAACAACTATGGAAATCACTCCTGGACCCCAAAATAGTGAGTAGTAGTCCACAAAACGGGCCAGAATCGGCCAAAACTGCGATTGTTGATGACCGACACATAAGCGTACCTTGGGGTTCAACAACTATGGTAATGACTCCAGGACCCCAAAAAGGTGAGTAATAGTCCACGAAACGGGCCAGAATCGGCCAAAACTATGAGTGTTGATGACGGACACATAAGCGCACCTTGGGGTTCAACAACTATGGAAATCGCTTCGGGACCCCACAACGGTGAGTAATAGTCCAAGAAACGGGCCAGAATCGGCCAAAACTGTAAGTGTTTATGACCGACACGTAAACGGACCCCAGGGTTTGTTACTCGTGGAAATCACTCCAGGACCCCAAAAGAGTGAGTAATAATCCACGAAACGGGCCAGAATCGGCCAAAACTGTGAGTGTTGATGACCGACACATAAGCGCACCTTGGGGTTCAACAACTATGGAAATCACTCCTGGACCCCAAAATAGTGAGTACTAGTCCACAAAACGGGCCAGAATCAGCCAAAACTGCGATTGTTGATGACCGACACATAAGCGCACCTTGGAGTTCAACAACTATGGTAATGACTCCAGGACCCCAAAACGGTGAGTAATAGTCCACGAAACGGGCCAGAATCGGCCAAAACTATGAGTGTTGATGACCGACACATAAGCGCACCTTGGGGTTCAACAACTATGGAAATCGCTTCGGGACCCCACAACGGTGAGTAATAGTCCAAGAAACGGGCCAGAATCGGCCAAAACTGTAAGTGTTGATGACCGACACGTAAACGGACCCCAGGGTTTGTTAATCGTGGAAATCACTCCAGGACCCCAAAACAAAGTGAGTAATAGTCCATAAAGCGGGCGAGAATCGGCAAAACTGTGAGTGTTGATGGCCGACACATAAGCGCACCTTGGGGTTCAACAACTATGGAAATCACTCCTGGACCCCAAAATAGTGAGTACTAGTCCACAAACGGGCGAGAATCGCCAAAATCTGCGATTGTTGATGACCGACACATAAGCGCACCTTGGGTTCAACAACTATGGTAATGACTCAGGACCCCAAAGCGGTGAGTAATAGTCCACAAGCGGGCGAGAATCGGCCAAAACTATGAGTGTTGATGGACGACACATAAGCGCACCTTGGGGTTCAACAACTATGGAAATCGCCGGGACCCCACAGCGGTGAGTAATAGTCCAAAAGCGGGCGAGAATCGCCAAAAGCTGAAGTGTTGATGACCGACACGTAAAGCGGACCCTGGGGTTTGTTAATCGTGGAAATCACTCCAGGACCCCAAAACAGTGAGTAATAGTCCACGAAACGGGCCAGAAACGGCCAAAACTGTGAGTGTTGATGATCGACACATAAGCGCACCTTGGGGTTCAACAACTATGGAAATCACTCCTGGACCCCAAAATAGTGAGTAGTAGTCCACAAAACGGGCCAGAATCGCCAAAAACTGCGATTGTTGATGACCGACACATAAGCGTACCTTGGGGTTCAACAACTATGGTAATGACTCCAGGACCCCAAAAAGGTGAGTAATAGTCCACGAAACGGGCCAGAATCGGCCAAAACTATGAGTGTTGATGACGGACACATAAGCGCACCTTGGGGTTCAACAACTATGGAAATCGCTTCGGGACCCCACAACGGTGAGTAATAGTCCAAGAAACGGGCCAGAATCGGCCAAAACTGTAAGTGTTGATGACCGACACGTAAACGGACCCCAGGGTTTGTTAATCGTGGAAATCACTCCAGGACCCCAAAACAGTGAGTAATAGTCCATGAAACGGGCCAGAATCGGCCAAAACTGTGAGTGTTGATGACCGACACATAAGCGCACCTTGGGGTTCAACAACTATGGAAATCACTCCTGGACCCCAAAATAGTGAGTACTAGTCCACAAGCGGGCGAGAATCGGCCAAAATCTGCGATTGTTGATGGCCGACACATAAGCGCACCTTGGGGTTCAACAACTATGGTAATGACTCGGGACCCCAAAGCGGTGAGTAATAGTCCACGAAACGGGCCAGAATCGCCAAAACTATGGGTGTTGATGACCGACACATAAGCGCACCTTGGGGTTAAACAACTATGGAAATCGCTTTGGGACCCCACAATGGTGAGTTATAGTCCAAGAAACGGGCCAGAATCGACCAAAACTGCGAGTGTTGATGACCGACACGTAAACGGACCCCAGGGTTTGTTAATCGTGGAAATCACTCCAGGACCCCAAAACAGTGAGTAATAGTCCACGAAACGGGCCAGAATCGGCCAAAACTGTGAGTGTTGATGATCGACACATAAGCGCACCTTGGGGTTCAACAACTATGGAAATCACTCCTGGACCCCAAAATAGTGAGTAGTAGTCCACAAAACGGGCCAGAATCGGCCAAAACTGCGATTGTTGATGACCGACACATAAGCGCACCTTGGGGTTCAACAACTATGGTAATGACTCGGGACCCCAAAAGGTGAGTAATAGTCCACTAAACGGGCGAGAATCGGCCAAAACTATGAGTGTTGATGACGGACACATAAGCGCACCTTGGGGTTCAACAACTATGGAAATCGCTTCGGGACCCCACAACGGTGAGTAATAGTCCAAAAACGGGCGAGAATCGCCAAAACTGTAAGTGTTGATGACCGACACGTAAAGCGGACCCTGTGGTTTGTTAATCGTGGAAATCCAGGACCCCAAAACAGTGAGTAATAGTCCATGAAACGGGCCAGAATCGGCCAAAACTGTGAGTGTTGATGACCGACACATAAGCGCACCTTGGGGTTCAACAACTATGGAAATCACTCCTGGACCCCAAAATAGTGAGTACTAGTCCACAAAACGGGCCAGAATCGCCAAAAACTGCGATTGTTGATGACCGACACATAAGCGCACCTTGGGGTTCAACAACTATGGTAATGACTCAGGACCCCAAAACGGTGAGTAATAGTTCAACGAAACGGGCCAGAATCGGCCAAAACTATGAGTGTTGATGACCGACACATAAGCGCACCTTGGGGTTCAACAACTATGGAAATCGCTTCGGGACCCCACAACGGTGGGTAATAGTCCAAGAAACGGGCCAGAATCGGCCAAAACTGCGAGTGTTGATGACCGACACGTAAACGGACCCCAGGGTTTGTTAATCGTGGAAATCACTCCAGGACCCCAAAACAGTGAGTAATAGTCCACGAAACGGGCGAGAATCGCCAAAGCTGTGAGTGTTGATGGCCGACACATAAGCGCACCTTGGGGTTCAACAACTATGGAAATCACTCCTGGACCCCAAAATAGTGAGTACTAGTCCACAAAACGGGCCGAATCGGCCAAAAACTGCGATTGTTGATGACCGACACATAAGCGCACCTTGGGGTTCAACAACTATGGTAATGACTCCAGGACCCCAAAACGGTGAGTAATAGTCCACGAAACGGGCCAGAATCGGCCAAAACTATGAGTGTTGATGGCCGACACATAAGCGCACCTTGGGGTTCAACAACTATGGAAATCGCCGGGACCCCACAGCGGTGAGTAATAGTCCAAAAAGCGGGCGAGAATCGCCAAAAGCTGTAAGTGTTGATGACCGACACGTAAACGGACCCCAGGGTTTGTTAATCGTGGAAATCACTCCAGGACCCCAAAACAGTGAGTAATAGTCCACGAAACGGGCCAGAAACGCCAAAACTGTGAGTGTTGATGATCGACACATAAGCGCACCTTGGGGTTCAACAACTATGGAAATCACTCCTGGACCCCAAAATAGTGAGTACTAGTCCACAAAACGGGCCAGAATCGGCCAAAACTGCGATTGTTGATGACCGACACATAAGCGTACCTTGGGGTTCAACAACTATGGTAATGACTCCAGGACCCCAAAAAGGTGAGTAATAGTCCACGAAACGGGCCAGAATCGGCCAAAACTATGAGTGTTGATGGCCGACACATAAGCGCACCTTGGGGTTCAACAACTATGGAAATCGCTTCGGGACCCCACAACGGTGAGTAATAGTCCAAAAACGGGCCAGAATCGGCCAAAAACTGTAAGTGTTGATGACCGACACGTAAACGGACCCCAGGGTTTGTTAATCGTGGAAATCACTCCAGGACCCCAAAACAGTGAGTAATAGTCCACGAAGCGGGCGAATCGCCAAAACTGTGAGTGTTGATGGCCGACACATAAGCGCACCTTGGGGTTCAACAACTATGGAAATCACTCCTGGACCCCAAAATAGTGAGTACTAGTCCACAAAACGGGCCAGAATCAGCCAAAACTGCGATTGTTGATGACCGACACATAAGCGCACCTTGGGGTTCAACAACTATGGTAATGACTCCAGGACCCCAAAACGGTGAGTAATAGTCCACGAAACGGGCCAGAATCGGCCAAAACTATGAGTGTTGATGACCGACACATAAGCGCACCTTGGGGTTAAACAACTATGGAAATCGCTTTGGGACCCCAGCGGTGAGTTATAGTCCAAGAAACGGGCCAGAATCGACCAAAACTGCGAGTGTTGATGACCGACACGTAAACGGACCCCAGGGTTTGTTACTCGTGGAAATCACTCTAGGACCCCAAAACAGTGAGTAATAGTCCACGAAACGGGCCAGAATCGGCCAAAACTGTGAGTGTTGATGACCGACACACAAGCGCACCTTGGGGTTCAACAACTATGGAAATCACTCCTGGACCCCAAAATAGTGAGTAATAGTCCACAAAACGGGCCAGAATCGGCCAAAACTGCGATTGTTGATGACCGACACATAAGCGCACCTTGGGGTTCAACAACTATGGTAATGACTCCAGGACCCCAAAACGGTGAGTAATAGTCCACGAAACGGGCCAGAATCGGCCAAAACTGTGAGTGTTGATGACCGACACATAAGCGCACCTTGGGGTTCAACAACTATGGAAATCGCTTCGGGACCCCACAGCGGTGAGTAATAGTCCAGAAACGGGCGAGAATCGCCAAAAGCTGAAGTGTTGATGACCGACACGTAAAGCGGACCCCAGGGTTTGTTAATCGTGGAAATCACCCAGGACCCCAAAGCAGTGAGTAATAGTCCACTAAACGGGCGAATCGCCAAAACTGTGAGTGTTGATGATCGACACATAAGCGCACCTTGGGGTTCAACAACTATGGAAATCACTCCTGGACCCCAAAATAGTGAGTAGTAGTCCACAAACGGGCGAGAATCGCCAAAATCTGCGATTGTTGATGACCGACACATAAGCGTACCTTGGGGTTCAACAACTATGGTAATGACTCCAGGACCCCAAAAAGGTGAGTAATAGTCCACGAAACGGGCCAGAATCGGCCAAAACTATGAGTGTTGATGACGGACACATAAGCGCACCTTGGGGTTCAACAACTATGGAAATCGCTTCGGGACCCCACAACGGTGAGTAATAGTCCAAGAAACGGGCCAGAATCGGCCAAAACTGTAAGTGTTGATGACCGACACGTAAACGGACCCAGGGTTTGTTAATCGTGGAAATCACTCCAGGACCCCAAAACAGTGAGTAATAGTCCATGAAACGGGCCAGAATCGGCCAAAACTGTGAGTGTTGATGACCGACACATAAGCGCACCTTGGGGTTCAACAACTATGGAAATCACTCCTGGACCCCAAAATAGTGAGTACTAGTCCACAAAACGGGCCAGAATCGGCCAAAACTGCGATTGTTGATGACCGACACATAAGCGCACCTTGGGGTTCAACAACTATGGTAATGACTCCAGGACCCCAAAACGGTGAGTAATAGTCCACGAAACGGGCCAGAATCAGCCAAAACTATGGGTGTTGATGACCGACACATAAGCGCACCTTGGGGTTAAACAACTATGGAAATCGCTTTGGGACCCCACAATGGTGAGTTATAGTCCAAGAAACGGGCCAGAATCGACCAAAACTGCGAGTGTTGATGACCGACACGTAAACGGACCCCAGGGTTTGTTACTCGTGGAAATCACTCTAGGACCCCAAAACAGTGAGTAATAGTCCACGAAACGGGCCAGAATCGGCCAAAACTGTGAGTGTTGATGACCGACACACAAGCGCACCTTGGGGTTCAACAACTATGGAAATCACTCCTGGACCCCAAAATAGTGAGTAATAGTCCACAAACGGGCGAGAATCGCCAAAAGCTGCGATTGTTGATGACCGACACATAAGCGCACCTTGGGGTTCAACAACTATGGTAATGACTCGGGACCCCAAAACGGTGAGTAATAGTCCACTAAACGGGCGAGAATCGGCCAAAACTATGAGTGTTGATGGCCGACACATAAGCGCACCTTGGGGTTCAACAACTATGGAAATCGCCGGGACCCCACAGCGGTGAGTAATAGTCCAAAAACGGGCGAGAATCGCCAAAAGCTGAAAGTGTTGATGACCGACACGTAAGCGGACCCTGGGGTTTGTTAATCGTGGAAATCACCCAGGACCCCAAAACAGTGAGTAATAGTCCACTAAACGGGCGAGAATCGCCAAAACTGTGAGTGTTGATGATCGACACATAAGCGCACCTTGGGGTTCAACAACTATGGAAATCACTCCTGGACCCCAAAATAGTGAGTAGTAGTCCACAAACGGGCGAGAATCGCCAAAATCTGCGATTGTTGATGACCGACACATAAGCGCACCTTGGGGTTCAACAACTATGGTAATGACTCAGGACCCCAAAAAGGTGAGTAATAGTCCACTAAGCGGGCCGAATCGGCCAAAACTATGAGTGTTGATGACGGACACATAAGCGCACCTTGGGGTTCAACAACTATGGAAATCGCCGGGACCCCAGCGGTGAGTAATAGTCCAAGAAAGCGGGCAGAATCGCCAAAGCTGTAAGTGTTGATGACCGACACGTAAGCGGACCCTGTGGTTTGTTAATCGTGGAAATCACTCAGACCCCAAAACAGTGAGTAATAGTCCATGAAAGCGGGCCGAATCGCCAAAACTGTGAGTGTTGATGACCGACACACAAGCGCACCTTGGGGTTCAACAACTATGGAAATCACTCCTGGACCCCAAAATAGTGAGTACTAGTCCACAAAACGGGCCAGAATCGGCCAAAACTGCGATTGTTGATGACCGACACATAAGCGCACCTTGGGGTTCAACAACTATGGTAATGACTCCAGGACCCCAAAACGGTGAGTAATAGTCCACGAAACGGGCCAGAATCGGCCAAAACTATGAGTGTTGATGACCGACACATAAGCGCACCTTGGGGTTCAACAACTATGGAAATCGCTTTGGGACCCCACAACGGTGAGTAATAGTCCAAGAAACGGGCCAGAATCGGCCAAAACTGCAAGTGTTGATGACCGACACGTAAACGGACCCCAGGGTTTGTTAATCGTGGAAATCACTCCAGGACCCCAAAACAGTGAGTAATAGTCCATGAAACGGGCAAGAATCGGCCAAAACTGTGAGTGTTGATGACCGACACATAAGCGCACCTTGGGGTTCAACAACTATGGAAATCACTCCTGGACCCCAAAATAGTGAGTACTAGTCCACAAAACGGGCCAGAATCGGCCAAAACTGCGATTGTTGATGACCGACACATAAGCGCACCTTGGGGTTCAACAACTATGGTAATGACTCCAGGACCCCAAAACGGTGAGTAATAGTCCACCAAAACGGGCCAGAATCGGCCAAAACTATGAGTGTTGATGGCCGACACATAAGCGCACCTTGGGGTTCAACAACTATGGAAATCGCTTCGGGACCCCACAACGGTGGGTAATAGTCCAAGAAACGGGCCAGAATCGGCCAAAACTGCGAGTGTTGATGACCGACACGTAAACGGACCCCAGGTTTGTTAATCGTGGAAATCACTCCAGGACCCCAAAACAGTGAGTAATAGTCCACGAAACGGGCCAGAAACGGGCAAAACTGTGAGTGTTGATGACCGACACATAAGCGCACCTTGGGGTTCAACAACTATGGAAATCACTCCTGGACCCCAAAATAGTGAGTAGTAGTCCACAAAACGGGCCAGAATCGACCAAAACTGCGATTGTTGATGACCGACACATAAGCGTACCTTGGGGTTCAACAACTATGGTAATGACTCAGGACCCCAAAAAGGTGAGTAATAGTCCACAAACGGGCGAGAATCGCCAAAACTATGAGTGTTGATGGCCGACACATAAGCGCACCTTGGGGTTCAACAACTATGGAAATCGCTTTGGGACCCCACAACGGTGAGTAATAGTCCAAAAACGGGCGAGAATCGCCAAAATCTGCTGTAAGTGTTGATGACCGACACGTAAGCGGACCCCGAGGGTTTGTTAATCGTGGAAATCACTCAGGACCCCAAAGCAGTGAGTAATAGTCCACGAAGCGGGCGAGAATCGGCAAAACTGTGAGTGTTGATGGCCGACACATAAGCGCACCTTGGGGTTCAACAACTATGGAAATCACTCCTGGACCCCAAAATAGTGAGTACTAGTCCACAAAACGGGCCAGAATCGGCCAAAAGCTGCGATTGTTGATGACCGACACATAAGCGCACCTTGGGGTTCAACAACTATGGTAATGACTCAGGACCCCAAAAGCGGTGAGTAATAGTCCACTAAACGGGCGAGAATCGCCAAAACTATGAGTGTTGATGGCCGACACATAAGCGCACCTTGGGGTTCAACAACTATGGAAATCGCTTGGGACCCCACAACGGTGAGTAATAGTCCAAAAAGCGGGCGAGAATCGCCAAAAGCTGAAAGTGTTGATGACCGACACGTAAACGACCCTGGGGTTTGTTAATCGTGGAAATCACTCCAGGACCCCAAAGCAGTGAGTAATAGTCCACTAAAGCGGGCGAGAATCGCCAAAACTGTGAGTGTTGATGACCGACACATAAGCGCACCTTGGGGTTCAACAACTATGGAAATCACTCTGGACCCCAAAATAGTGAGTAGTAGTCCACAAAACGGGCGAGAATCGCCAAAATCTGCGATTGTTGATGACCGACACATAAGCGCACCTTGGGGTTCAACAACTATGGTAATGACTCGGGACCCCAAAAAGGTGAGTAATAGTCCACTAAGCGGGCGAGAATCGCCAAAACTATGAGTGTTGATGACGACACATAAGCGCACCTTGGGGTTCAACAACTATGGAAATCGCCGGGACCCCACAACGGTGAGTAATAGTCCAAGAAACGGGCCAGAATCGGCCAAAACTGTAAGTGTTGATGACCGACACGTAAACGGACCCCAGGGTTTGTTAATCGTGGAAATCACTCCAGGACCCCAAAACAGTGAGTAATAGTCCACGAAACGGGCCAGAATCGCCAAAACTGTGAGTGTTGATGGCCGACACATAAAGCGCACCTTGGGGTTCAACAACTATGGAAATCACTCCTGGACCCCAAAATAGTGAGTACTAGTCCACAAAGCGGGCGAGAATCGCCAAAATCTGCGATTGTTGATGACCGACACATAAGCGCACCTTGGGGTTCAACAACTATGGTAATGACTCCAGGACCCCAAAACGGTGAGTAATAGTCCACGAAACGGGCCAGAATCGGCCAAAACTATGAGTGTTGATGGCCCGACACATAAGCGCACCTTGGGGTTCAACAACTATGGAAATCGCTTGGGACCCCACAACGGTGAGTAATAGTCCAAAAACGGGCGAGAATCGCCAAAAGCTGAAAGTGTTGATGACCGACACGTAAAGCGGACCCCAGGGTTTGTTAATCGTGGAAATCACTCAGGACCCCAAAGCAGTGAGTAATAGTCCACTAAACGGGCGAGAATCGCCAAAGCTGTGAGTGTTGATGACCGACACATAAGCGCACCTTGGGGTTCAACAACTATGGAAATCACTCCTGGACCCCAAAATAGTGAGTACTAGTCCACAAAACGGGCCAGAATCGCCAAAATCTGCGATTGTTGATGACCGACACATAAGCGCACCTTGGGGTTCAACAACTATGGTAATGACTCAGGACCCCAAAGCGGTGAGTAATAGTCCACTAAACGGGCGAGAATCGCCAAAACTATGAGTGTTGATGCCGGACACATAAGCGCACCTTGGGGTTCAACAACTATGGAAAATCGCTTTGGGACCCCACAACGGTGAGTAATAGTCCAAAAACGGGCGAGAATCGCCAAAAGCTGTAAGTGTTGATGACCGACACGTAAAGCGGACCCTGGGTTTGTTAATCGTGGAAATCACTCAGGACCCCAAAACAGTGAGTAATAGTCCACGAAACGGGCGAGAATCGCCAAAACTGTGAGTGTTGATGGCCGACACATAAGCGCACCTTGGGGTTCAACAACTATGGAAATCACTCCTGGACCCCAAAATAGTGAGTACTAGTCCACAAACGGGCCGAATCGCCAAAATCTGCGATTGTTGATGACCGACACATAAGCGCACCTTGGGGTTCAACAACTATGGTAATGACTCAGGACCCCAAAACGGTGAGTAATAGTCCACTAAGCGGGCGAGAATCGGCCAAAACTATGAGTGTTGATGGCCGACACATAAGCGCACCTTGGGGTTCAACAACTATGGAAATCGCTTGGACCCCACAGCGGTGAGTAATAGTCCAAAAACGGGCGAATCGCCAAAAGCTGAAAGTGTTGATGACCGACACGTAAGCGGACCCTGGGGTTTGTTAATCGTGGAAATCACTCCAGGACCCCAAAGCAGTGAGTAATAGTCCACGAAGCGGGCGAGAATCGCCAAAACTGTGAGTGTTGATGGCCGACACATAAAGCGCACCTTGGGGTTCAACAACTATGGAAATCACTCCTGGACCCCAAAATAGTGAGTACTAGTCCACAAAACGGGCCAGAATCAGCCAAAATCTGCGATTGTTGATGACCGACACATAAGCGCACCTTGGGGTTCAACAACTATGGTAATGACTCCAGGACCCCAAAACGGTGAGTAATAGTCCACGAAACGGGCCAGAATCGGCCAAAACTATGAGTGTTGATGACCGACACATAAGCGCACCTTGGGGTTCAACAACTATGGAAATCGCTTCGGGACCCCACAACGGTGGGTAATAGTCCAAGAAACGGGCCAGAATCGGCCAAAACTGCTCAACAAAGTGTTGATGACCGACACGTAAACGGACCTCAGGTTTGTTAATCGTGGAAATCACTCCAGGACCCCAAAACAGTGAGTAATAGTCCACTAAACGGGCGAGAATCGCCAAAACTGTGAGTGTTGATGACCGACACACATAAGCGCACCTTGGGGTTCAACAACTATGGAAATCACTCCTGGACCCCAAAATAGTGAGTAGTAGTCCACAAAACGGGCCAGAATCGGCCAAAACTGCGATTGTTGATGACCGACACATAAGCGTACCTTGGGGTTCAACAACTATGGTAATGACTCCAGGACCCCAAAAAGGTGAGTAATAGTCCACGAAACGGGCCAGAATCGGCCAAAACTATGAGTGTTGATGGCCGACACATAAGCGCACCTTGGGGTTCAACAACTATGGAAATCGCTTCGGGACCCCACAACGGTGAGTAATAGTCCAAGAAACGGGCCAGAATCGGCCAAAACTGTAAGTGTTGATGACCGACACGTAAACGGACCCCAGGGTTTGTTAATCGTGGAAATCACTCCAGACCCCAAAACAGTGAGTAATAGTCCATAAAACGGGCGAGAATCGCCAAAACTGTGAGTGTTGATGGCCGACACATAAGCGCACCTTGGGGTTCAACAACTATGGAAATCACTCCTGGACCCCAAAATAGTGAGTACTAGTCCACAAAGCGGGCCAGAATCGCCAAAAGCTGCGATTGTTGATGACCGACACATAAGCGCACCTTGGGGTTCAACAACTATGGTAATGACTCCAGGACCCCAAAACGGTGAGTAATAGTCCACGAAACGGGCCAGAATCGGCCAAAACTGTGAGTGTTGATGACCGACACACAAGCGCACCTTGGGGTTCAACAACTATGGAAATCGCTTGGGACCCCACAACGGTGAGTAATAGTCCAAAAACGGGCGAGAATCGCCAAAAGCTGTAAGTGTTGATGGCCGACCGACACGTAAGCGGACCCCGGGGTTTGTTAATCGTGGAAATCACTCCAGGACCCCAAAACGGTGAGTAATAGTCCACGAAACGGGCCAGAATCGGCCAAAACTGTGAGTGTTGATGACCGACACACAAGCGCACCTTGGGGTTCAACAACTATGGAAATCACTCCTGGACCCCAAAATAGTGAGTACTAGTCCACAAACGGGCGAGAATCGCCAAATCTGCGATTGTTGATGACCGACACATAAGCGCACCTTGGGGTTCAACAACTATGGTAATGACTCCAGGACCCCAAAACGGTGAGTAATAGTCCACTAAACGGGCGAGAATCGCCAAAACTATGAGTGTTGATGGCCGACACATAAGCGCACCTTGGGGTTCAACAACTATGGAAATCGCCGGGACCCCACAACGGTGAGTAATAGTCCAAAAGCGGGCGAGAATCGCCAAAAGCTGAAAGTGTTGATGACCGACACGTAAGCGGACCCTGGGGTTTGTTAATCGTGGAAATCACTCCAGGACCCCAAAACAGTGAGTAATAGTCCACTAAACGGGCGAATCGCCAAAACTGTGAGTGTTGATGATCGACACATAAGCGCACCTTGGGGTTCAACAACTATGGAAATCACTCCTGGACCCCAAAAT
Organism: Aegilops speltoides; assembly: GCA_021437245.1. Classification (NCBI taxonomy): domain Eukaryota; kingdom Viridiplantae; phylum Streptophyta; class Magnoliopsida; order Poales; family Poaceae; genus Aegilops; species Aegilops speltoides. Next base: position 22,695 of record JAHHZJ010003424.1, read on the forward strand.
AGTGAGTAGTAGTCCACAAACGGGCGAGAATCGCCAAAATCTGCGATTGTTGATGACCGACACATAAGCGCACCTTGGGGTTCAACAACTATGGTAATGACTCCAGGACCCCAAAAAGGTGAGTAATAGTCCACGAAACGGGCCAGAATCGGCCAAAACTATGAGTGTTGATGACGGACACATAAGTGCACCTTGGGGTTCAACAACTATGGAAATCGCTTCGGGACCCCAGAACGGTGAGTAATAGTCCAAGAAACGGGCCAGAATCGGCCAAAACTGCAAGTGTTGATGACCGACACGTAAACGGACCCCAGGGTTTGTTAATCGTGGAAATCACTCCAGGACCCCAAAACAGTGAGTAATAGTCCACGAAACGGGCCAGAATCGGCCAAAACTGTGAGTGTTGATGACCGACACATAAGCGCACCTTGGGGTTCAACAACTATGGAAATCACTCCTGGACCCCAAAATAGTGAGTACTAGTCCACAAAGGGGCGAATCGGCCAAAATCTGCGATTGTTGATGACCGACACATAAGCGCACCTTGGGGTTCAACAACTATGGTAATGACTCAGGACCCCAAAACGGTGAGTAATAGTCCACTAAACGGGCGAGAATCGCCAAAACTATGAGTGTTGATGGCCGACACATAAGCGCACCTTGGGGTTCAACAACTATGGAAATCGCTTTGGGACCCCACAACGGTGAGTAATAGTCCAAAAACGGGCGAGAATCGCCAAAGCATGAAGTGTTGATGACCGACACGTAAAGCGGACCCTGGGGTTTGTTACTCGTGGAAATCACCAGGACCCCAAAACAGTGAGTAATAGTCCACTAAACGGGCGAGAATCGCCAAAACTGTGAGTGTTGATGGCCGACACATAAGCGCACCTTGGGGTTCAACAACTATGGAAATCACTCCTGGACCCCAAAATAGTGAGTACTAGTCCACAAAGCGGGCCGAATCGCCAAAATCTGCGATTGTTGATGACCGACACATAAGCGCACCTTGGGGTTCAACAACTATGGTAATGACTCGGGACCCCAAAACGGTGAGTAATAGTCCACTAAACGGGCGAGAATCGCCAAAACTATGAGTGTTGATGGCCGACACATAAGCGCACCTTGGGGTTCAACAACTATGGAAATCGCTTGGGACCCCACAACGGTGAGTAATAGTCCAAAACGGGCGAGAATCGCCAAAAGCTGAAAGTGTTGATGACCGACACGTAAGCGGACCCTGGGGTTTGTTAATCGTGGAAATCACTCCAGGACCCCAAAGCAGTGAGTAATAGTCCACTAAACGGGCCGAATCGCCAAAACTGTGAGTGTTGATGATCGACACATAAGCGCACCTTGGGGTTCAACAACTATGGAAATCACTCCTGGACCCCAAAATAGTGAGTAGTAGTCCACAAACGGGCGAGAATCGCCAAAAGCTGCGATTGTTGATGACCGACACATAAGCGCACCTTGGGGTTCAACAACTATGGTAATGACTCAGGACCCCAAAAGGTGAGTAATAGTCCACTAAACGGGCGAGAATCGCCAAAACTATGAGTGTTGATGCCGACACATAAGCGCACCTTGGGGTTCAACAACTATGGAAATCGCCGGACCCCACAACGGTGAGTAATAGTCCAAAAGCGGGCGAGAATCGCCAAAACTGTAAGTGTTGATGACCGACACGTAAGCGGACCCTGGGGTTTGTTAATCGTGGAAATCACTCCAGACCCCAAAACAGTGAGTAATAGTCCATGAAACGGGCCGAATCGCCAAAACTGTGAGTGTTGATGACCGACACATAAGCGCACCTTGGGGTTCAACAACTATGGAAATCACTCCTGGACCCCAAAATAGTGAGTACTAGTCCACAAACGGGCGAATCGCCAAAATCTGCGATTGTTGATGACCGACACATAAGCGCACCTTGGGGTTCAACAACTATGGTAATGACTCCAGGACCCCAAAACGGTGAGTAATAGTCCACGAAACGGGCCAGAATCGGCCAAAACTGTGAGTGTTGATGACCGACACACAAGCGCACCTTGGGGTTCAACAACTATGGAAATCGCTTTGGGACCCCACAATGGTGAGTTATAGTCCAAGAAACGGGCCAGAATCGACCAAAACTGCGAGTGTTGATGACCGACACGTAAACGGACCCCAGGGTTTGTTACTCGTGGAAATCACTCTAGGACCCCAAAACAGTGAGTAATAGTCCACTAAACGGGCGAGAATCGCCAAAACTGTGAGTGTTGATGGCCGACACATAAGCGCACCTTGGGGTTCAACAACTATGGAAATCACTCTGGACCCCAAAATAGTGAGTACTAGTCCACAAACGGGCGAGAATCGGCCAAAGCTGCGATTGTTGATGACCGACACATAAGCGCACCTTGGGGTTCAACAACTATGGTAATGACTCCAGGACCCCAAAACGGTGAGTAATAGTCCACAAAGCGGGCGAGAATCGCCAAAACTATGAGTGTTGATGGCCGACACATAAGCGCACCTTGGGGTTCAACAACTATGGAAATCGCCGGGACCCCACAACGGTGAGTAATAGTCCAAAAGCGGGCGAGAATCGCCAAAATCTGCGAAGTGTTGATGACCGACACGTAAGCGGACCCTGGGGTTTGTTAATCGTGGAAATCACCCAGGACCCCAAAACAGTGAGTAATAGTCCACTAAACGGGCCGAATCGCCAAAACTGTGAGTGTTGATGATCGACACATAAGCGCACCTTGGGGTTCAACAACTATGGAAATCACTCCTGGACCCCAAAATAGTGAGTAGTAGTCCACAAACGGGCGAGAATCGGCCAAAATCTGCGATTGTTGATGACCGACACATAAGCGCACCTTGGGGTTCAACAACTATGGTAATGACTCAGGACCCCAAAAGGTGAGTAATAGTCCACTAAACGGGCGAGAATCGGCCAAAACTATGAGTGTTGATGACGACACATAAGCGCACCTTGGGGTTCAACAACTATGGAAATCGCCGGGACCCCACAGCGGTGAGTAATAGTCCAAACGGGCGAGAATCGCCAAAAGCTGTAAGTGTTGATGACCGACACGTAAGCGGACCCGGGGTTTGTTAATCGTGGAAATCACTCCAGGACCCCAAAACAGTGAGTAATAGTCCATGAAACGGGCCAGAATCGGCCAAAACTGTGAGTGTTGATGACCGACACATAAGCGCACCTTGGGGTTCAACAACTATGGAAATCACTCCTGGACCCCAAAATAGTGAGTACTAGTCCACAAAACGGGCCAGAATCGGCCAAAATCTGCGATTGTTGATGACCGACACATAAGCGCACCTTGGGGTTCAACAACTATGGTAATGACTCCAGGACCCCAAAGCGGTGAGTAATAGTCCACAAACGGGCCGAATCGGCCAAAACTATGAGTGTTGATGGCCGACACATAAGCGCACCTTGGGGTTCAACAACTATGGAAATCGCTTGGGACCCCACAGCGGTGAGTAATAGTCCAAAAACGGGCGAGAATCGCCAAAATCTGAAAGTGTTGATGACCGACACGTAAGCGGACCCTGGGGTTTGTTAATCGTGGAAATCACTCCAGGACCCCAAAGCAGTGAGTAATAGTCCACTAAACGGGCGAATCGCCAAAACTGTGAGTGTTGATGACCGACACATAAGCGCACCTTGGGGTTCAACAACTATGGAAATCACTCCTGGACCCCAAAATAGTGAGTACTAGTCCACAAACGGGCAGAATCGGCCAAAATCTGCGATTGTTGATGACCGACACATAAGCGCACCTTGGGGTTCAACAACTATGGTAATGACTCAGGACCCCAAAACGGTGAGTAATAGTCCACAAACGGGCGAGAATCGCCAAAACTATGAGTGTTGATGGCCGACACATAAGCGCACCTTGGGGTTCAACAACTATGGAAATCGCTTCGGGACCCCACAACGGTGGGTAATAGTCCAAGAAACGGGCCAGAATCGGCCAAAACTGCGAGTGTTGATGACCGACACGTAAACGGACCCTGGGGTTTGTTAATCGTGGAAATCACTCAGGACCCCAAAGCAGTGAGTAATAGTCCACTAAACGGGCCGAATCGCCAAAACTGTGAGTGTTGATGATCGACACATAAGCGCACCTTGGGGTTCAACAACTATGGAAATCACTCCTGGACCCCAAAATAGTGAGTAGTAGTCCACAAAACGGGCCAGAATCGGCCAAAACTGCGATTGTTGATGACCGACACATAAGCGCACCTTGGGGTTCAACAACTATGGTAATGACTCCAGGACCCCAAAATGGTGAGTAATAGTCCACTAAACGGGCCAGAATCGGCCAAAACTGTGAGTGTTGATGACCGACACATAAGCGCACCTTGGGGTTCAACAACTATGGAAATCGCTTCGGGACCCCACAACGGTGAGTAATAGTCCAAGAAACGGGCCAGAATCGGCCAAAACTGTAAGTGTTGATGACCGACACGTAAACGGACCCCAGGGTTTGTTAATCGTGGAAATCACTCCAGGACCCCAAAACAGTGAGTAATAGTCCATGAAACGGGCCAGAATCGCCAAAACTGTGAGTGTTGATGACCGACACATAAGCGCACCTTGGGGTTCAACAACTATGGAAATCACTCCTGGACCCCAAAATAGTGAGTACTAGTCCACAAACGGGCCGAATCGCCAAAAGCTGCGATTGTTGATGACCGACACATAAGCGCACCTTGGGGTTCAACAACTATGGTAATGACTCGGGACCCCAAAGCGGTGAGTAATAGTCCACGAAACGGGCCAGAATCAGCCAAAACTATGGGTGTTGATGACCGACACATAAGCGCACCTTGGGGTTAAACAACTATGGAAATCGCTTTGGGACCCCACAATGGTGAGTTATAGTCCAAGAAACGGGCCAGAATCGACCAAAACTGCGAGTGTTGATGACCGACACGTAAACGGACCCCAGGGTTTGTTACTCGTGGAAATCACTCCAGGACCCCAAAACAGTGAGTAATAGTCCACGAAACGGGCCAGAATCGGCCAAAACTGTGAGTGTTGATGACCGACACATAAGCGCACCTTGGGGTTCAACAACTATGGAAATCACTCCTGGACCCCAAAATAGTGAGTACTAGTCCACAAAACGGGCCAGAATCAGCCAAAACTGCGATTGTTGATGACCGACACATAAGCGCACCTTGGAGTTCAACAACTATGGTAATGACTCCAGGACCCCAAAACGGTGAGTAATAGTCCACGAAACGGGCCAGAATCGGCCAAAACTATGAGTGTTGATGACCGACACATAAGCGCACCTTGGGGTTCAACAACTATGGAAATCGCTTCGGGACCCCACAACGGTGGGTAATAGTCCAAGAAACGGGCCAGAATCGGCCAAAACTGCGAGTGTTGATGACCGACACGTAAACGGACCCCAGGGTTTGTTAATCGTGGAAATCACTCCAGGACCCCAAAACAGTGAGTAATAGTCCACGAAACGGGCCAGAAACGGCCAAAACTGTGAGTGTTGATGATCGACACATAAGCGCACCTTGGGGTTCAACAACTATGGAAATCACTCCTGGACCCCAAAATAGTGAGTAGTAGTCCACAAAACGGGCCAGAATCGGCCAAAACTGCGATTGTTGATGACCGACACATAAGCGTACCTTGGGGTTCAACAACTATGGTAATGACTCCAGGACCCCAAAAAGGTGAGTAATAGTCCACGAAACGGGCCAGAATCGGCCAAAACTATGAGTGTTGATGACGGACACATAAGCGCACCTTGGGGTTCAACAACTATGGAAATCGCTTCGGGACCCCACAACGGTGAGTAATAGTCCAAGAAACGGGCCAGAATCGGCCAAAACTGTAAGTGTTGATGACCGACACGTAAACGGACCTCGGGGTTTGTTAATCGTGGAAATCACTCCAGGACCCCAAAACAGTGAGTAATAGTCCATGAAACGGGCCAGAATCGGCCAAAACTGTAAGTGTTGATGACCGACACATAAGCGCACCTTGGGGTTCAACAACTATGGAAATCACTCCTGGACCCCAAAATAGTGAGTACTAGTCCACAAACGGGCCAGAATCGCCAAAAACTGCGATTGTTGATGACCGACACATAAGCGCACCTTGGGGTTCAACAACTATGGTAATGACTCCGGGACCCCAAAACGGTGAGTAATAGTCCACGAAACGGGCCAGAATCGGCCAAAACTATGAGTGTTGATGACCGACACATAAGCGCACCTTGGGGTTCAACAACTATGGAAATCGCTTCGGGACCCCACAACGGTGAGTAATAGTCCAAAAACGGGCCAGAAATCGGCCAAAACTGCGAGTGTTGATGACCGACACGTAAACGGACCCCAGGGTTTGTTAATCGTGGAAATCACTCCAGGACCCCAAAACAGTGAGTAATAGTCCACGAGAATAAACGGGCGAAATCGCCAAAACTGTGAGTGTTGATGATCGACACATAAGCGCACCTTGGGGTTCAACAACTATGGAAATCACTCCTGGACCCCAAAATAGTGAGTAGTAGTCCACAAAGCGGGCGAATCGCCAAAGCTGCGATTGTTGATGACCGACACATAAGCGCACCTTGGGGTTCAACAACTATGGTAATGACTCAGGACCCCAAAGCGGTGAGTAATAGTCCACTAAACGGGCGAGAATCGCCAAAACTATGAGTGTTGATGGCGACACATAAGCGCACCTTGGGGTTCAACAACTATGGAAATCGCTTCGGGACCCCACAACGGTGAGTAATAGTCCAAGAAACGGGCCAGAATCGGCCAAAACTGTAAGTGTTGATGACCGACACGTAAACGGACCCCAGGGTTTGTTAATCGTGGAAATCACTCCAGGACCCCAAAACAGTGAGTAATAGTCCACGAAACGGGCCAGAATCGGCCAAAACTGTGAGTGTTGATGACCGACACATAAGCGCACCTTGGGGTTCAACAACTATGGAAATCACTCCTGGACCCCAAAATAGTGAGTACTAGTCCACAAAACGGGCGAATCGGCCAAAAGCTGCGATTGTTGATGACCGACACATAAGCGCACCTTGGGGTTCAACAACTATGGTAATGACTCAGGACCCCAAAAGCGGTGAGTAATAGTCCACTAAACGGGCGAGAATCGCCAAAACTATGAGTGTTGATGACCGACACATAAGCGCACCTTGGGGTTCAACAACTATGGAAATC
>JAHHZJ010003425.1:0-53994 GCA_021437245.1 Aegilops speltoides
GTAAATTATGTTGATTTGTCCAAAAAAATTACGTATATTCATTATGAAGTATATTATATTTTATCTAGATCATTCAAATTCAATAAAAAATTTAGTTGATTTGACCGAAAAGTTTATGTACATTCATTCTGACCTATATTTTATTTTATTTAGATTTTCAGATTTAAAATTTTAGAAGTCAAACAAAAAAATCGTTGATTGTCCAAAAGAATTTATGTACATTCATTCTACACTATATTTTGTTTTGTCTACATTTTTAATTTAAAAGTACTCAAATTCATACAAAAATTAGTTGATTTGTCGGAAAAATACGTGCACTCATTCTGCACTGTATTTCCTTTAATCTAGATTTTTAAATTTAAAATTACTCAATTGTACAATTCCTAGTTGATTTGTCCAAAAGTTTATCTAGAATAGAAGTAATTTTCTTAAATAGAAAAAATACTTAAGATAGAATGTGTTTATCTATTTAAACGTCATTGTGGCCGGATGGTTGACCGTCGCACACGCAGCGAGCTTATGTGGTCATAGGTTCGAACCGGTACTTTCCTTTAACTCATACGGCCTGTTTTATACTATAAAGCTAATTGTGCTATATAAACGTCAACAATGAGGATGTCAAGGCTATCTAAGTGAGGTGAATCATAACAGGCCGTGTGTTCGAATTTTGCTGACGCTCCAACACTTTTCATTTAAGAGTTTTCTGCATAAATAAATAAAATGCAAGGTGCTTTCTAAAAAATAATGTATGGCGGATTACTCACCGCCTCAACCACTGACAGTGGGCCTCTGCCATGTTGGCAAGCTCACCATATATGAGCGGAAGGACAAGTTAGATGACGAAACACGTATTTTTTAAGTTTGTGCACTAAAGCTGAACATCGCGTGCGTTCTATGACTTGGGGTGTATTTACCACTTTTGAATGCGAGGGTGCTTACATGCATCAGCTGGATCCAACACAGACGTGTAATAGCAACATTTACTCTCGTAGCACCAACCAGTGATGAGAAGTTAAAGGCATCTCAACGCCGATTCTTAAATCTCCCACAACCGTTCGGACCGTGTTGTATGGGGAGACTTGTGTGAGATCTCACATTAGGTATGATTGATTTTCTTTTTAAATACGCTTAAATCTCCATAACCGTAGCTGTCTGGGACAGACTTGTGTAATTTTGATAAAAATACATGTTTAATCGTTCTCAATTCTTTTGTAGACAATCATCAATGTTTGATGTACAACCTAAAAAATTCATCAGCTAATTCAACTTACATTAATATAGACAGGAAAAATAAATCTGATGTGAATAGTGTCAAAATACTATTCACCCAAAGATCTTACTATTCACGTTTGAATTTGTCTTTTTGAATCTCTAAATTTACATTGAATTTTGAGCTGTTTTTTTCAAAGTTGTAGACATACCCCACATGAATGTGTCAAATAATTTTAGATTTTTTTAAATGTCTACATTTGAGGGACGCGACCACTCCTGCCTCCGCCCTGAACCGGCGCCTTTGGCGAGGCTGCCAGCGACCGTCTCTGGGTGTCCGTGCTGTTCAATGCCAGAGGCGTGTGGTGGGCGGGACAAATATCTACCACGCCCGTTCAATGCCGATATTCGTCGTATGCGGCATTAACCAGGCTCGCCGACCAAGAAATCCGCTCGATGCGCGCATTGGCGCAGACGCCTTGACTCATCGGAATCCGCTATATAAAGCGACCACACCCGACTAACTCCACACCACCATGCCTTCCCATCCTCCTCCCTTACACTGCATCCATCATGATTGCAAGTGGGAAGCTGTGGGAGCCTTTCCACGAGATGAAGCATGTCGTGGCCCTTGTTGCTGCGAGGCAAAGCTGTCATGCTAAGCGGATACCGGCTTGCGGCCAGCGCCAAGATCTTGACGATGAGGGCGAGACCACGATGGAGACAGGCTCCGGCGACCTGCTTGGCTCCTGCGCCTCCTGCGCCGCGATGACTTCACCATGCATGGAGCGGTAGCGGAGTGCACTACACGCCCGGCTCCGCGCCTCCTGTACGGCGATTTTCTATGTATACCTTCTCATCCACAATGGCGCATCTGGGTGCAACTCTGCGGTGGACTCGAAGGATTCAGCGACGGCTGCTTCCTCTTGCGGTCGGTCGATCTGCTCGATGAAAGCAGCCGTGTTGTCCTTGTCCATCGCAACCCTGCCAACGAGTGGCGTGTGCCCTTGCCGGCCCAACAGCCATCAAAACCAACGGATCTAGCTGGTCGACACCACCTGTGACCTCTGAGTGGGAATCTATGGCGTGTTCATCAAATCGAAAACAGTCGTTTAGACATCGTGCTTCGAGAGTCTCGGATCGAATCGAACAGAATAATACAGACATTACCTGTCTCACGGATCCAGCAAAATTCAAGCCCGCTGTGGCGTAGTTACGCAAGCTTGGCCATACTGCTTGCCGCCGCCATTGTTTCGGAAAAAATTCTATGAGACCAGGTCTCACGGATTAGCAGGTGAGACCCATCACGATGGATGACCGTGGCATTCACAAATCACAAAGCATCCACCTACCCCCACCTGAAATCGGGGAGATTAGATGTTTTATGATTTATGAATGCAACATGTCATCATCATCGTCGAGCTCACCTGATTTATGAGACCTGGTCTCATATAATTTTCCCATTGCCTTCGCCTTCCGCGAGCTCCGAAAGAGGGAAAGAAAACAATTCACTTACAACTGGGGACCGAGATATTTGAAGCGATCCATTGACGGCGTTGTTTCTGCAGTAGACGGTGACAATACGATTCTGATCCCTCGCTCAGCTTTTCGTGACGGAAGGCGGTCCACGGCTCGGGTCGTCACCGTAACCTTGTTTTCAAAAAACAAGCCCGCGGGCTACCGTACAACACTGTTTATCTATGTATAGCGTCTGACACATCCATTTTCCTATCACCGTATATGCTTGAAAAGTCCCACTAGCCCATATCCCTAGACATGTACGTATGATCAGGATACCATGTTCAGATACAACCGCTCTCAGCAACGCCGCTCTCATCTAAACGCTCTTATATTTCTTTACGGAGGAGTAGGTGATAACATATCAATGGACTCGATGAACAATCATGTGACAGATACGTTGATCATTGGAAGGATGGAAATGTCTGAAAGCTAAATTTTTCAACTTGGGTTAAGAGATTGCTTTACATTATGAAAATTAAGGTAAAGAAAGAGATCTCTACCAACAAGCGAGCTATCTTTTTGTTTTTCATGTGGTTACGTTTACGTGGTAAACTATTATATTGATGGAGTTCAGACTACAAGACAGGATCATACCAAGAAAATAAGCATAACTGCCCTCTTGAAAACAACAAAAGTGCCAAATTAACTTAACAATGCAATATTGTCTATATTGCAAAATATATGCGTTACACTATTTCAAATCCAACAAATTTACGCTGTCAATGTTCATAATGATTAGAATGTTGAGTGGTAATGGACTCTAGTCAAATGTAAAGATCAAAGGGAAAACAGAAACTAACTTGCTGCTAGCAACTTCAGTGATTCCACAAGCAGAACTCGGTCATCATATCATGGTTGCTGGCTATTGACAATGGTTGCCATTTGCCAAAGGTCTTCTCACATTATAAAGTGGTGAATCACTAGTATATGTCCATCATTACAGCACACAAAGAAAAGGCGTCGAGATTAATTTATTAGGTCAAATCAAAGACTGATGAAACTAATATAAATTGCAGCTTAGTGGAGGCCAAATCAACAGCTCCATTGAAGTAGAAGGCAGCCATATAGAAACACAGATGGTCGTTAGAATGGTGCACAGTCAGACATTCAGTACTAGTACAAGTTCCTCCCAGAATTACTAGAAAGAAAGTGACATACATTTTAGACATACTACAAAAAGAAAAGGTGGGGATATGTAACCTACAAAGAAAAGTTCAGGCCTTGATTAGCAGTCCAGAATATCTAGGCAAAATCTGTAGAAAAGGTTTCAATCAGTGCCTGTTCGAGAAAAAGTGGTATTTTCAGGGAGTAACTCCTTATATTCCTGGCCTTTCCCCCCTGAAGCAAGTGCAGTCAACAAGCTAGCTGTGGAAGCTTCAAGGGTGAAGCTCCTCTCATCAATTTTAGACAGATAAGTCCCAGCTCTTGGCATCTCCCCTTTCTGAAGTAACCTTCTAACTATAGCATTTAGCATGCGGGAGTTGGCTGCACACCCATTCTTCTCCATAGAAACGAATAGATCATCAGACTCTTGTAGAGATCCTTCTTCTATAAGTTTTTGTATCATTAAGCTATATGTAACAATGTCGGGCGCTAATCCTTGGCCGAGATACTATCAAACAAATCTCTAGCTTCTTCCTTCCTGCCACCTTTAAGCAATGCACCAATCATAATATTAAAAGTGATAATGCAAGGCTTAACCTTCCCGGCCAACATTTCCCTGAAAACAACCAATGCATCATCTATCCTTCCATTCTTACGGTAACCATCAATCAGTATGCTATAGGTGATAACATCGGATCCATGCCAATTGAGACCATATTGTCAAGTAACTTGCTCACTTCATCCATCTTACCAATGAACAAGTATCCACCTAACGATTGTGTTATAAGTACACGTCGGGTTTCACACCATGTGTACCATCAGGTCGAAGAGATCCTGGGCTTCCATAACCCTTCCATTTTGCAAAGATGATCCAAAATTGTGTTGAAGAACACGATTGTGGGATAGATGCCATGATCCAACATTTCAGAAAATAGTACATGAACCTTCTCCCATTTGCCACAAGTACAGAAACCACTAATAAGTTGGCTGAAAAGTATGATACCAGGGAGTAATCCTTCAGTTATCATTTGATTGTATTGGGACATAGCATCATCCATTTGGCCAATACTAGAAAGCAAGTTTATTACCACTCCATAGTTCGCAACATCAGGGTTCAATCCTTGCTGCCGCATTTTTGTAAATATATGCATTACTTCATCAACCATTTTTTCTTTAGCATAAGCAGATATGAGTATGTTGTAGCCATAATGATCTAGTGAAATACCATTATCATCCATCAACTCAATGAGACAATTCATATCATGAAAAGATTTTTCCATAGCATACCCATGAAGCATAATGTTGTAGGTAGTAGCGGATCGGTTTTTGGCCCAAACTGATCATAGAATCAAAAATCTTCCTAGCTTCGCACATCTTCCGCTCTTGCAAAGATAATCCATCTGTATGGTGTAAGTTACTATATTTGGTTGAACACCATTTCTAGACATTTCCTTGAAAATCCGGTCCACCTCTTCGCCTGTCCTAGTGAATAATATCCATGTATCGAGACTGGTATATGTGGTAACATTTGGCAGAATTCCTCTATCAGTCATCTGTTGAAGAACATCCTCAGCCTTGTCCATCGCATGAACTTTGCACATGCCAGAGATGATTGAATTGCAGGTCACAACATTCGGCGAAATTCCCTTCTGTAGCATGACACAAAATAGGCTGTAGGCCTTGCCCACCTCACCCTCTTTCAACAAGCCATCAAGTACGGTGCTATAGGACACCACATTAGGTTGGCAGCTACCTCCATGTTCAATCATCATGTGAATCAGCTCGAGAGCCTCTTGGCTCCTCTTCTCGTTAAAGACCCTTCAAAAGAATGCTGTATGAGAAAATGTTGGGGATGCAGTTAAATTCAGGCATTATTCGGATTACAATGTCCATTGCATAGCTGGTCTTCTTCTCCGCAGACGGCCTTGAGTAGGTGGCTGAAATTGGCGATAGCTTCTGCTGCAAATCCCAACAATAGCGTGTCCCATGGCAGCGTGCCCAAGGTCCAAGCGGCCAGCCGCGGCAGCAGCAACGTCGACTAGAATGCCATAGGTGATATTGTGTGGAGGCACCTTGGTTCTTGCGGCGGTTGAAGAGGGAGGCCGGCAGAGGGCAATCGCGGCCGGCGGCGGTGAGGCAGTTAATGGCGCGGACGAGGAAGGCCCAGCAACCTGGATCAATTCGTCGAACAGGTTGAGTCGTCGTCAGTGCCAATGTCTCCAGCGCTGTACCGTTCTTCAATTTTCCTCTCAAGATCGTCTGCTGCGGGGACAAGGCGCGGCTCATAGTTCCACCTGGCCTGAAGAATCCCTGGAGGGTGGAGGGTTGGATGGCGCGCCGCGCCGCCACCTACCGGACGGCGCAGCCTGGGCGTAATCTGGAATAGGAAAAAACGAGAGAAGAGTTAGGAAGAGTGTGCGTTGCTCCATGGCCGCCGTTGCTCACCCCGAGCCACAGCTGGTGTATGAGGTACACTGTGGTGGCGTACAGGAGATCTGGTGCTGGCGACAATGCTGAGGAAGACGAGGGCAGATCTCCGCCGCTCGCTGCCGCCTGCCAGTTCCAGACCCTCCTGGCCGTTGGCGCTGTACCGAAGCTGGAGAGGACCTCGCCGCCGCCGCTCCGTATTTCCGCCGTCGCCAACGGCCTCTCTGAAGAAGAAAGGAAGCGGCTCCGCACACCTGAATCGTGAACTAACTGAACAGAAATCTCCGAACCATTTCTGCTCTTGTTTTGGGTCCACTCATCAGCCGGGAAATAGAAATATACACTGCACCCGGCCATCTTATGCTGCCTGTGGACAAAATCCAGTTGTACTAGCAAATTCTGAATAAAAACTATGTTGTACCCGGCCATCAACACGAATCTGTCATACTACAAAATTTGAGATCCAAATTGAAAACACGGCATTAGAAAACAAAAAAGGACAAATCCACAATGATATAGAAAATGAGCTGAATTCAAGGCCCAGGTTGCATTTTAGGTACTACTATTCACAGCATGATCGTCTTTTTTGTTTCTAACTATGCATGTTGAATTTGAATCTAAAATTTTGGTACTATGGTAGATATGTGTCATACTTACGCCCTCACAAAACTTCATAATTTTCAATGTTTTTATCTCACTTTACAAACATTGAAAATTATGAAGTTTTAAGAAATGTAAACATTTACATATCTAAGCATAAATTCACCGTTGCACCAGATATGTTCCAACAGCTAGGGCAACTAGTCAGAATCGAGAGAGCACCTTGAACGCGGTCAAAGGACATTTTAGATCAGAAAATCCTATTCGGCTATTCCTACATTTTTTTAGTTTTTTTTTAGTTGGAGCTGTTCCTACATAGTCATAGAAAAGTCCATCGCTGAATGTTGTATGCAAATATTTTGGTACAACTTCTACAATAACGCCAGCATTGTTTCGTACTAAGTAAGATGTTTCCTCTACATATTTACACAATGTCACATAACACTTTTTTTTTTGGGGGGGTCGAGCTTTTGTTTTACATCACAGCTCTTTCATTTTCAATCTATATCTCGTTATGTGTTTGCTTAGTGTTTTAAATTTTGCTATGATTTGGCATGCTTGCTAAAGATATTGCCAGCATCGCGACATCTATAGTTGACATGAGAAATGTTTGATTTGCCATGGATTATTAACATTACCTAAGTTTAGCATATGCCTACAACCATGCTAGCAGGCGCCTCATAGATGTAGCTAGTTTGTTGAGACAATTCATCATTTTCCTCCAAATTAAGTCAAGTATACTAAAATAAAAGCATGACTTCTACTAGGATTTCATCAGCGGGAAATATACACTGCACCCGGCCATCTTATGCTACCTGTGGACAAAATCCAATTTATGGAAGTCAAAAAATTCTGAACAAAAACTATGTTGTACTAGCAACAAGAATCTGTCATGCTACAAAATTTGAGATCCAAATTGAAAACACGGCATAAAAAAACAAAAAAAGAAAAATCCACAATGATATAGAAATGGGCTGAATTCAAGGCCTGGGTTACATTGGGTATTTTTCACAGCATGATCGTCTTTTTTGTTTCTAACTATGTATGTTGAATTTGAATCTAAAATTTTGGTACTATGGTAGATGTGTGTCATACTTACACCCTCACAGAACTACACAATTTTCAATGTTTGTAAAGTGAGATCAGAGAGATCGGTGCGGTAGCACCAAATTCAATGTTGCACGGATCGTTCCCAGCAAGGGCAACTAGTCAGAATCGAGAGGGCACCTTGAACAGGGTCACAGGACATTTTAAATCAGAGAATCCTACTAAAAAAAATTGTTTGAGTTGGAGCCGTTCCTACATAGTCATAGAAAAGTCCATTGCTGAATGTTGTATGCAAATATTTTGGTACAACTTCTACAACCAACCGGCATTGTTTCGTATTCGTAAGATGTTTCCACATTATTGTTTTGTATTAGTAAGGTGTTTCCTATACATATTTACGCAATGTCACATAACACTTTTTTGGGGGGGATCGAGCTTTTGTTTTACATCACAACTCTTTCATTTTCAATCTATATCTCGTTATGTGTTTGCTTAGTGTTTTAAATTTTTGCTATGATTTGCCATGCTTGCTAAAGATATTGCCAGCATCGCGACATCTATAGTTGACATGAGAAAAGTTTGATTTGCCATGGATTCTTAACATTACCCTAAGTTTAGCATATGCCTACAACCATGCTAGCAGGGCGCCTCATAGATGTAGCTAGTTTGTTGAGACAATTCACATCATATTTCCTCCAAATTAAGTCAAGTATACTGAAATAAAAGCATGACTTCTAGTAGGATTACAATCTCACAAATGTTCATATAGTTAAACAATTATTTGAAGATGCTAACAATTATTTCGTAGTTCACATATTCCTAGGATGACAACATATGCATATAGCTTTGGCAAAAAACACTAGTTCATACTTTACTAGTGTTCCTTAGCACTGCGCTGCAAAATCATTAACAAAGCACTAAATCTTGACACAAATGAAACTAGTTCAAATATTGCATATGTTGGCATCGTTTTGGCACTGATTGGCAATGCAACTAAATATTGACACCAATGAAAAGTAGTTTAAATATTGCATATTTTATCACCGTTAAAGTTTTGCCAATGCAACCAAATCTTGACACCACTGAAAACTAATTCAAATATTGCATATGTTGGCACTTTTGGCACTGAACAAGCAATGTATTAAACTAAATGCAACTAAATCTTGGCATTGTTGTGTCGATGACCCATAGCAAACAATTCTTAAAAATGCCATGTTCTTTTTGGCCATGACCTAGAGCTAGAGCAAACAATTCTTAAGCATGCCATGTCCATGATCTTTGGACTAGTTTGGTCTTTTGGCCATGAGCTAAAGCAAACAATACTTAAACAATTATTAAAAATGCCATGGCCATGACCTAGAGCAAACACAGTTCTAAAGATGACATTTCTATCAACAAGTTTGCATATGACCTAAGAAAAGTTCTGATGAAGGCGAGGTGAACAAAAACCGAGCAAAATTGTAGTGGCCATGACATAAGAAAAATGGACAGGATGAGATGCTCACATGGGGTGGAGCCGAGGTTAAATGGTAAGCCTCTTGCTTAATCCGTCCTTTGTAAGCCTCTTGCATCGTCTTTGTTGCCGTCGGCGAAAGCCTCACGTTGGGAATGTAAATCTCACCTCATATAAAAAAATCAAAATGAACCATTTCACTCGACAATGTGATGGAGGAAGCACCGATGTGGCTGAGGACAGGCGACAGGAAATCTCGAGAACCATTGGTGACCATCGTCGGGGAAAAGGGATCGAGGAAGCGGTGGCGACTTCAAGGGAATGAGTGGAGTGGGCGATTGGGCGAGGGGTCGTGGCCTTTGATTTTGCTTGGGAAGGTCCGGCGCAATGTTGGCTAGCCCAATAGGCCAGTGATAGAAAATAATAAAAAATACCAAAAACAATAAAAGACACAAAAATCAATAAAATGATCAAAAATAATATATATTTTATTAAATAACTACTTTTTAATTTAATAACTAAGTGTTTCAAAAATAACAAAACAATCAAATTACAGAAAATTCTAAATAAATAATCTTACTTTAATAACTAAAAATCTAAAAAATCATTATAAAGGCTCAAAATAATTATATATTCAAAATAAATAACTTTACTATAATAAATAAATGTTTAAAAAAGAAAAAAGACTCAAAATAAATATGCTTACTTTCATAAATAAAAGTCTCCAATATCATTAAAAAAGCTCCAAATAATAATAAATTCGAAATAAATATTTTTAATTTAATAAATAATGTTTCAAAAATAAAATAAAATGCCTCAACGTAATAATAAATTCAAAATAAATATTCTTTCTCTAATAACCAAAAGTCTCAAAAATAAAATAAATACCCAAAATAATAAAAGACTCCTATATAGGCAAAACAAGGAAGAAGATTTTTGTGGAGAAAGGAAGTTAATTAAATTGTTTGACAAATGAGTGCGGAACTCGCCTATATAGGCAAAAGTTGGCTGCTTGGCTAAATAATCGATCTGGCGACTTCGAGGAGGCGAGGACCAGATCTCGGCCTTCATTGCGATAGCAGCCTACGTATTTGGGGAAGCAGGCGACCCTCCGTCATCTGTTGCCTCCTGGCGCCCGGCGAGACGGGCCGCTGGCTCTGTCCGTTGGCTCTCTGAAGTCTCAAGTGAAGTGGGTTTGCAACACACATGCCGGTGTACCGTGAAATAGCAACCATACTCGAGCAACCTGCAAAAATTCGACCATAAAGCAGCGTTTGCGGTTTCCACAGACTGTCAGCGTTGCGAATTGAAACATCTCTACACTGTACTACCCAAGCGATTTTACAGTTTTACCCTGAAAACAATTTTACCATTCTACCCCCAAAAAACTGTGTATACGACATGGAGGCCCAACTAGTCAGGCTCATTTTAGATAGGATAAATCCAAAATTGCTGGACACACGGATGACTACTAACAAATTTTCTGGACTGGCTGACATGTCTGTTTTAAGCTGGTCAAATTAAACCTCTCCTCCTACTAACTGCCCCCCCTTGATTTTAATTGGTGGGGTGGGCGCCCGAACCCGTAAAACCCGTATTCTTTCGTCGATGTAGCAAAGCTCGGATAAATTTTGTCCAAATGTATAGATACTAGAGGGATGGGCGCTTTGGTGTCAGCTTTGATGTTGTTCGGTTTCTTTCAAATATAATTACTCTGTTTCAAAATACAAGATGTACTACTTTTTTGAAAAGTTAAACTTTTAAATTTGATCAAATTTACAGAAAAAATATATCAAAATCCAATATCAAATCGGTATTTTTCATTTCATCATGAAATGAACTTTCACAGTTATCTTGTTTAATATTGTGGATGTCGATATTTTTGATGTGAACTTGCTCAAATTTAAAGAAATTTGACATTCCACAAAACTAATACCCCTATATCTTGAACCGATGGAATATTTACGTTGGCAGGTGGGGAGATGATAGAGTGTGTTTTATTTTTATTTATAATCTGTGATTTGGTGGGCCTTTCGTGGTGTCATTCTGTGTTATCCGCTAACAAACCTATATTTATGTCAGATTTTTTTGTGTCGATGGTTGCATGTACTATATGGATGCTGCCTATTTTTTCTAGGTTGTGGGAGTGTGTGCTGGATTGTTGTTTTTATAGGCCGGTTATTGTTGATTGATTTAAAATATCATTGGCTCGGTCATAATCATAAACCAAATAAAAAATTGAATACTTCAATTGAATGTAAAATCTTCAAAATTAGGGAACATAGTGAATTAAAAGAATTAAATGAGAGAACTTGATAAATTGTTGACCCGGTCAAAACCAGAGGATGTCGACCCAATTCTAAATTGAACACATCAACGTCAACCCAGTATAAAAGAATTGAAGAGTGGGTTTTGAGAAATTGTTCACCCGGTCAAAATTGGTGACCCAATTCTAACTGATGACATCAATTGACTGTGGCCTCTTTAAAAGTAGGGAGTTTAGTGTTATAATGGATTGGTAAATGGTGGAAATTCAAATTGCCATGATGCCACATAGAGCAAAGGACATGTGCTACTATTTTTTGTTTTTGTTTTTGTTTTTGTTTTATGATTTATAGTCGTTATATAGAACGTGTTCGAGATAGTCTGCAGTTTCTCTGCTGCTCCATGTGTTTATGGAACTAAATTGGATGGTTTGATTCCTAGAGATTAATCATTAGCTCTTTTGAATGTTCTCAGATTAAATTTCTCTATTAAGTTAATCTGTTTTTGATATAAATAATCTAGTTTTGTTCAATATCTTATGCCAAATCTTGTTTATAGAAATCCCACTACTTGCGTAGCAAAAAACAACTCGAGAAGATGCCAAATCTAACTCAAGGGAGTACTTAACACCTACTCCTCTCCTGCAACTCCTATGTCCATCTTGGTTCGTTCGAATCTTGTCATACATAGATTGATATACCATTAATTACTATTAAGGCTCTGTTAGCAACATATGAGTACAAAACAAATGAATAAAAGAGTTGTATAGGAATAGAGTGGCGCGTAAAGTGGAAATACAGGCTTCAAACCATAGAAATAAAAGGACAGCACAGTAATAGGGTGAAAAGTGTAAAATATAAATACAGGATTCGAACATAGGAATAGGTTATTTGTCGATCTGGATGGTTTGCTTCCCTTTCTAAGGAAATGGAATCTGTAGAAGTGCATGCTCTAGCCAATGCAACCAAAAGACCGATCGATAGAAGAGACTAGGCAGCACATTATCGTCAACACTCCCCTCACGTGTGGCTCCTCGAGGCCTAGCGTGGACGAAAGTGGGCTGCAATTTTAATTGCGCCAGCCGGTCTTGAACTCAAGACCTCTTGGCTCTGATACCATATTGAATTTATGCAGCCAACTCATCCAAAAGTCCGAACTGTTGAGGGAGGCGGGCAATATATTTCAACACTCCCCTCACGTCTAGGCTATTTTAGACCTTAGGCGTGGGATCGATGTAGAAACGCAGAATCGTTTTATTTAATACTGCGCTAGCAGTCTTGAACTCAAGACCTCTTGGCTCGGATACCATATTAAATTCATGCTCCAGCCAACTCAACCAAAAGACCGATCGATAGAAGAGACTAGGCAGCACATTATCGTCAGCGAGAATCAATCCTTTTATTTGTCCTCAATGTATCCTAAGGATAAAATTATATAGGAAAGCATACCTATAAATTCATGTACAAATTCCATGAACCCAGTAGGGCCTATGTTAGCATGTTGATTTTCTTCGGTGCTCATCAAATTATTTAGTGTCAACATTGCATAGTCTCAACTTAGGTACTGCAACAACTGTTTTAAGCTTACCATGTAATTACATCATCGACTTGAGTAAAGAAACAAAGAGGCACATTAACTACGTGCGTGTGGCTATCATTAGATCGTGTTCGTGTGCGGTTCTAGCTACTGGTGGATATAATTAACTAGCCGTACGTTGAAGAATAAATCAAAATAGTTTTTTTCTAGCTCCGTGCAGGATTGTCTCGGAAGAAAATCTAACCGGCTCATGTATTCAGAAAAAAAAATTCAAGAATTCAAAAAACCTATGAATTCCAAAATTTCACAAATGTTTTAGAAAGTTCTTTTTTCTAAAAAATACAAATGTTTTGAAAAAAGGTCATAAATTTGGAAAAGGTTTATGAAATTTGGCAAAAACTTCAAAAAAATGAAAATGGTTCAAGACTTTTAAAAGTTCAAAACTTGAAAAAAGTTTGCAAAATGAAAAGGTTCATGAATGTTTTAAGAAAACTTGAACTTTGGAAAAAATTCAAATTTGGAAAGGTTCACAAAATGCAAAAATAAGTTTCAAATTTTAAAAAATCAAGCATTTGAGAAAAATGAAAAATATAATGAAAAATGAAATAAAAGGGAGAAATAAAACAATAAAACCAAAATGAAATAAAAATCGAATAGGAAGAGCGCAATTCAATACAAAATAGGAACAAATTAGTCGGTTAGATACAAAGTGCACACAAGCACAACAGAAGATGGGTAGCAGGACACAAGCTGGAAGTAAGGAGCAAGGCACCATCAGTGCAAACTCCCCACCACAAAACCCACTATCGATCGCCGAGAAAGCAGCAATTATTAAAAACTTAAGAAGGTGTAGGAGTTCAGGACAACCATTTACTACTTTATTTATCGCTAATCTATTGTTTCCACAGTTTTCACAAGTAAACATAGAAGATAGATACCATGGTCAGCTATCACACACACGAGCTGGAAGGGAGAAGGGAGTAGCACAACCACTTATCTGAGTAGAATGCCAATAGAGGAAAATGACTATTTTGTGACAATGCCTCGGGTCGCTGACTAAAGACGATGCTGGAGACAACTCCATGTCTCCCACGGTTTAAAGTTCAGAAACAAGAATGTAGTCTAGCTCCAGTTGTGGTATGTGACTCACCAGCAGCTTTCTGTAGCTCTTGGTTGTCAGCGTCGGCACTGTGTTCAAGCTCATGGTTGTCAGCAGTGACCATGTGCGCTAGCTCTATCCTATTTTCGGCCCTTTCACCTATACACATTTGGATGGATGTTCCTCTTGTCCCTGATGCACCCTACTCCTGAATGCTTCTAGTTCAGGACTTCTTCCATTCTTCTCTAACCTCTCAAAGCCACTATCTCATGCTCTGTGTTTCCTATTTACAATCTTTTAATACTGGCTAAATGGTACTACCGTCTCTGTTTTTTTGGAACAAGTTTGCTTTTGTTTGTGTGAGTAGAATATATATCCACGCAACTGAAAATACACGGGACTAGAGCACATGGATGCTACACTCCCTCTAATTGTCCCAAAAATACTTATGAATGGGGGATCCATGCACCAATATGTAACAGTGTTGGTATACTATTGCACACCCTCAGTTAAAAATTGTTTTTTTGTTTGTGGTTCCTTATAAATGGACCTTGGCACAGGCTTCCTTTTGTGCTACTTAACACCCTCCACTCCTACAACTCATATATCCATCTTGGTCCGTTCCAATCTTACATCACAATGCATGTTCCCAAATGAAGAAAGAAAAACACCCCACATAGATAGATACAATTACTATTAAGGCACTGTTAGGAACCATGGGATAGAAGAAAAGCATATGAATAGGGCGAAGTGCAAAGTGCAAATACATGCTTCCAAACCATAGGAATAAAAAAACAGCATAGGTTTTCGCCAAAAAGAAACAGCACAGGAATACGATGATGTGTAAAGTGGAAATACCTACGGGCTTCCAAAACATAGGAATAGGTTCTTCCTTTGATGTGGATGCTTTCTTTTCTATTCCTGAACGTATCCAGTCAACATTGCATGGGCTCAAGTTAAGAACTGCAATTAGCTATTCTAGGCTTACCTTGCAACTACATTGTGAGTTGAGTGAAGAAACAACCAAGCACATTACGTGTCTGTGACTACCATTACATCGTGTGTACGTGCAGTTCTAACTCAAGATGACAATGGAACGCTGAAAACCACGTCTCCGCGGGTTTCAACCCTATTAGGGGAAATGGATTGTGTGTGTTTCTAAACCCACGGGGCTGCTACCGGATAAATTATAAGGTAAGCTTAAAATAGTTAATTGCAGCTTTTGCTAGCTCTGCAGTGTTGTAGATTGAATTGACCAGCCGGTGGAAGAATAATCAATCAGGCAAGCTTTTACTACCTCTGTGCACGATTATCTCGGAAACACACCGAGCCAGCTCCTGCAGGACCTCCTCTGGCCACAAAGCACTTGGTGGCGTCGAGGCGCCTCTGCTATTGCACACATTTGGGTGGCTGCTCTTGCCTCCTCTGGCCACAAAGTGCTCTATCTTGCCATCAAGTTCTTGCCTAGATTGGACCCTGCACCCGGCACACATTTGGGTTGTTATTCCGCTCTTCCCTGATGCCTCCTACTCCCAAATGGTTGTTCACAGTTCTCATCTCTCTGTGCTTCTAAGTCCTCTGTGTTTTCTGTCTACAACCCTTTAATACTAGCAAAATACAATCATCTTATTCTAGAACTAGCTAGTTTGCTTTTGTTTGTGTGCACATTGTGTAGAATATATATCCATGCCATGGGAAATGCATTTGACCAGAGCACATGGGTGCTACACTCCCTCTTTCTGTTCCAACCATACACTTGCAGATCTCTGCGGCGATATTTATCAGTGTGTTAATTGTCGTACACCCTCAATAAAAGCCATATATATTTTGGCGTTATTATGCAGTAAATGCTGCGCTGGCAAATGTTGGCCATGCCTTCTTTGGTACTCTCGGTTCCTCAGCCCTATTGCTGTAATTACAGACCCTACAAATGTCGAGAATGCCATCATCTCAAAAATTGGAGGCGTGTCTGTGGCCCTGCCATGCGTTGCGCCATTTAATTAATCACTGTGTCACCTTTTCTTATTGACGTAGTCTGTCAAGAAGAACAATGTATTCTAATTTTATTTCAGTGTTTTCTCTCCACAGTAAAGCCACACTAACTCCAATCACATAGCAGATTCAGGTTGTTGTGCACTTGAAACAAGTGACATCACAGAAAAGATGATGATGATTTTGTCACTTTATTCTTGTGATCTTCATTCTCATCTAAAACATCTCTTACACCTCAATATGTTCACAAAATGATCTACTTTTAAGGCGAAGGACCAGATAAGATCTGGATTCTGAAGGATACTTTCATGGAGAAGATATGTAGTACATCACTAGTAAAAAAGGGGAACGGTCCAGGGCGGTCCAGCCCATTAGTCCGGTTCAATCGAACCGGGACCAATGAAAACATCGGACCAGTTCAAGAGCCCGAGGGCGGCCAGACCCGTGGGCCATTGGTCCCGTTCGTCTGGACCTTTTGGTCGGTTGGTCGGTGAACGGGACCAATGGGCCTCGCTCTGGCCCACCACCATTGGTCCCGGTTCGTGGTGGAACCGGGACCAAAACTAACTCTTAGTCGGTTCATGCTACCAACGGGACCAATGGTAGCGCTATATATACCCCCTCGCGCAAGAAGCGAGCACCTTTGCTCTGTTTTTACGGCCGAGGGGAGAGGGCTGGTGGTGCTCTAGCTCACCTCATATGCACACAAGGTGTTCGATGGAATGCCGAGCCACACTACTTAAGGTTTCTCCTCTCCAAGCTCGACCGCCAAGCTCCATTTTCCTCCATATTTGTCTAGGTTTAGCAGTCCGTCACGCCCGTCCCGTCTTCAGCGTCGTCGATCACCGCACCGATCTCATCGGCGGCACCACCGTGGTGAGCCTCTTGTTCTTATCTTCTTTCGCAAGGAATAATATTCTTATTTGTATGTTTAGATAGACATATACTTGTATAATTTTCTTACTTTTATTATTGCATCTTATATAGTGCGATGGTTTTGGTATCCGCCCGTCGGCCCTCGTCCATCTATGATTCGGATGTGGTATATATTATCTTTTCATAACTATTGGTTCATTTATTATTTATGACAATTATGCCGACCAACGTGACATAGATTTTATTCATCTAGGAGGTTGTTGAACCGGAAATTCCAACCGACCCTATTGTCGAGAGGTTAAATTTAGTTGAAGAAGAAAACAGTTTGTTGAAGGAAAAAATTAGAAAAATTGAGGAGGAGAAGATGATATTGGAGTTGCATGTTGCGGATGTCGTCGATGATCACAAGATCAAGATGGATGCAATGCGCTTGAAGATTAGAAAGATTAGAAAATATGCCATTCATACGAGGCTTGGTTTCATTATGCCGTTGGATCGGTTGTTACATTGGTTGCGATTATGATCGCATTTGTTTCGCATTGAAATGTTTTACATAGTTTGATGTATGGTTTAATTAATTTAGATGCTCTGCGAGCTTTATGTTGTTAGATGAGAACTATGTATGTACTTTGGTTTTAATGTGATGATGAACTTCTATTAATTTGGTCATAATTAATTATCTATTCATGATGTTCTCTAATGATTTTGACACATAATTATATATAATGCACAGATGAACCGGCAATGGATGTACGGTTCAAGACACACCTCAGTACATTAAGGGTGTGCATAATTTTCTCGAAGTGGCTGAGGCAAACAAGCGAGAATGGTTTTATGTGTTGTCCATGCCCTATATGTAGAATCTGAAGTCTTACTCGACCGGAAAATCCTGCACACCCACCTTTACAAGGGTTTCATGCCACACTATAATGTTTGGGCGAGGCGCGGAGAAATAGGGGTTATGATGGAAGATGGCGAAGAAGAAGAATACGATGACAACTATGTGCCCCCTGAATACGGTGATGCTCGAGAAGATCAAGAGGAACGAGACGATGTGCGATGATCTTTAGCGGGAGAAGCTCTGAAGATCAAGAGGAACGGATGATGTGCCCGATGATGATGATCTCTGCGGGTCATTGTCGATGCAAGGGCCAATCTGAAAGTCAAAAAAGAAGCTGAAGTTCGATCGCATGCTAGAGGACCACAAAAAGGGTTGTACCCCAATTGCGAAGATGGCAACACAAAGCTCGGTGCCGTCTTTGGAATTGCTGCGATGGAAGGCGAGAGAATCTGTGCTGATAAAGGATTTGAGAAGCTAATTAAAATATTGAAGAAGAAGCTTCAAGGATAACGAATTGCCCGACGGTACATACGCAGCAAAGAAGGTCGTATGCCCTCTAGGATTGGAGGTGCGCAGAAGATACATGCATGCCCTAATGACTGCATCCTCTACGGTGCGTACAAGGATCTGAGCGCATGCCGGTATCACGGTGCATTACGGTATAAGATCGGGCGAGATGACCTGGTGATGTTGTGGCGAGCCCCGGAAGAGGGTTCTGCGAAGGTGATGTGGTATGCTCCTATAATACCACGGTTGAAACGTCTGTTCAAAAGCGGAGAGCATGCCAAGTTGATCACGATGGTACAGTGAGGACCGTAAGAAAGGCGGAAGTTGAGAGCACCGGTGGCGGGTCATGATGGAGAAAAATCGAGAGAAATCTGGGATGAGTTTGCAAGTGAGCCAAGGCGTATGGTTTGCTTTAAGCGCGGATGGCATTAATCCTTTCGGGGGCGAGCAGCAATCACAGCACCTGGCCGTGACTCTATGTATGTATAACCTTCCTCCTTGGATGTGCATGAAGCGGAAGTTCATTATGATGCAGTTCTCATCAAGGCCCTAAGCAACCGGCAATGACATTGATGTGTACCTAAGGCCATTAGTTGAAGAACTTTTACAGCTGTGGAATGGAAGCGGTGTGCGTCGTGGGATGAGCACAAGCAGGAGAATTTAACCTAAAGGCGTTGCTGTTCGTGACCATCAACGATTGGCCGCTCTCGGTAACCTTCGGGACAGACAAACAAGGGATACCACGCATACGCATTGTTTACTTGACAGCGATAGTATATACGGCAAGCTGCGGGAAGAATGTGTACAGGCCGCCGTCGATTTCTTCCGACCAACCATCAATGTCGAAAAAAGGCAAGCATTTCAAAGGCGAGACAGATCACGGAAGAAGCCGCCATGCGTACCGGTGATCACGTACTTGCTATGGTCAATGATTTACGTAATCTTTGGAAAGGGTCGGCGGACTAGCTGTTCGTAGTGGCGAGGACACGCACCCATGTGGAAGAAGAAATCTATATTTTGGGACCTACCCTCTTTGGAAAGACCTAGAGGTCCGCTCTTGATCGGCGTGATGCGTGGCGAAGAACCTTTGCGTGAACCTGCTATGCTTCTTGGGCGTGTATGGGAAGACAAAAGATACAGGTGAGGCACGAGAGGACCACCAGCGTTTGCACGAAAAGGCGGCATGCCTCCAAAGCATTATGAAGGTCCTGCCGGCTATGCTCTTACCAAAGAAGAAAAATCTTCTTTGAATGCCTGCTTAGTATGAAGGTCGACTGGCTTCTCGTCGAATATAAAAGGAATAATAAATATGGCGGAGAAAAGTTTGAACCTAAAGTCTCATGACTGCCACGTGATTATGGCCATAGCGCTTCCGGTTGCATTGAGGGGCTTCTCGGGAAAGCGTCCGATTAGCCATTGTGAAGCTATGTGCATTCCTCAATGCAATATCTCGAAGGTGATCGATCCGAAACCGTACCAAGGCTAAGGTGATGTGGTGCAATGTCTTGTCGGTTTCGAGCTGGTGTTCCCACCATCCTTCTTCAATATCATGGCCTTGCGTTCTTGTTCATCTAGTTGTGAGATTGTCATTACGGGCCCGTATTTCTACACAATATGTACCCCTTTGAGAGGTTCATGGGAGTCCTAAAGAAATATGTCCGTAACGCGCTAGGCGAAGGAAGCATCTCCATGGGCCATCAAGCGAGAGGATGTCATCGGGTTTTGTGTTGACTTCATTCCTGGCCTTAAGAAGATAGGTCTCCCTAAATCGCGGTATGAGGGGAGACTGGCTGGAAAAACGCGCTTGGAAAGGACTCAATAATATGCGAGGACGGATATTCTTGGTCTCAAGCCCACTACAGTTCTCTGAACTCTACCTTGGTGACCCGTATGTCGATGAACACAAGAACGATCTGCGCTTCAAACACCGGAGGCGGTCGACATTGGATTATGTGAACACATCGGGACTTTCAGCGTTGGTTGGAAGCACGTGTCGAGGTGACAGCACTGTTTGTGAGGAGCTGTACTTGTTATCGAGGACCATCTTTGACCGTATTGATTTGGAAAGGATCACGAGATAAATGGGAATACATTTTACGATTGACCAAGATCAAAGAGCACCAACCAAAACAGCGGTGTCGCTTTGATGCAACAACGAGAGGAAAGGACACATATTATGGTTACATAGTGTACATATGGGAACTTGACTACGGACATGATTTTAAGGTCCCTTTGTTTAAGTGCAAATGGGTTGATGATCGGGAGGCGGGTGCAGGTAGACCCACGATCGGAATGACAACGGTGGATCTGAAAAATCTTGGGTACAACTGACGAACCGTTCGTCCTAGCCAATGATGTGGCACAGGTTATCTATGTGAAGGACATGTCGATGGGCGAGAAAGAGAAAAGATAAGGAAGCAAATACATCATACGATGAGCCAAAGCGCCACATAGTTCTTTCGGGAAAAAGGGACATCGTGGGAGTGGAGGACAAGGCAGACATGTCGAAGATTATGAAAAGTTTCATGAAATTCCTCCTTTAAAGTCAAGGCTGACCCCACATCACGATAAGCGATGAAGATTATCCATGGTTACGGCGCAATAAGCAAATGGCATAGCGAAGAAAAAGTGAAGACTTTCTCCCGCAACTATTGTTCGTTTATGATACCATTGTAACTGATGAGTATGATACCATTGTTCGTTTTGTACATGCACATGCTATGTGTGGGTCAATTTATGATACCATGCCAACTTTCAACTTTTTCAGAGTTCATTTGAAATGTCTTATGGTTCGACCCTCGTAATAATTAAAAATAGCAACAATAAGTATTTTGTTGTAAGTAGAAACAAAATAAAATAAATAAAGCAAGAAAGAAAACAAAAAAAAGTGTTTTCAAATTTGAAAAGTAATGGCACTAACAGAAAGTTTATAATTTTCCTAAAACTAAAAGCAAAAAGAATTAAAAAATAAAGCAAAAAACAAAAGAAAATAAATAATGCAGAAAACAAAACAAAAAAACAACAATAAGTATTTTTTTATAAGTAGAAACAAAATAACCTATATAGGCAAAAGTTAGTGTTGGCGTTCAAATTCAATAAACGCGAGCACTAGACTAATTACTTACGGCGTTCATACAAATCCAACGCCACCACTATCTACCAAGTAGTCAGTATTGTTGGCTGGACGCAAGGATGTTTACCATCGAGCTACAGCTGCTGTAAGAGGTACACCGCGACGTACGGGAGATCTGGCTGCCGGCTAGATGGTCGATGCGGCGACTTCCCTGAGGAGGGGGGCGAGGACCAGATCTCCGGCGCTCGCTGACGATAGCCACGGCCCTGACGCTGGGGAAGACGAGACGACCCTCCGTCATGCGCCGGCGAGGACGGGCCGCTGGCTGCTGTCCCGTTGGCTCTCTGAAGTCTCAAGTGAAGTGGGTTTGCAACACACCTGTACCAGTGTACCGTGAAATAGCAAGCATACTCAGAGCAACCTGCAAAAATTCTACCCACAAAACGCGTTTGCGGTTTCACGAACATCACGTTTGCGGGTCGAAAACATCTCTACACCTGTACTATCCAAACGATTTTACAGTTTTACCCTGAAAAACAATTTTACCATTCTACCCCCAAAAAAACTGTGTATACCTGACATGGAGGCCCAACTAGTCAGGCTTATTTTAGATAGGATAAATTCAAAAATGCTAGACACACGGACTGACTACTAACAAATTTTACGGACTGGCTGACATGTCCTGTTTTAATTGGTCAAAGTAAACCTCTCCTCCTACTTAACTGCCCCCCTCCCCCCCCCCTTGAATTTAACTGGTGGGGACGTTGATGTTGTTCGGTTTCTTTCAAATATAATTACTCTGTTTCAAAATACAAGATGTACTACTTTTTGAAAAGTCAAACTTTTATATTTGATCAAATTTATAGAATAAATATATCAAAATCCAATATCAAATCGATATATTTAGATTCATCATGAAATGAATTTTCATACTTATCTTGTTTAATATTGTGGATGTCGATATTTTTTATGTGAGCTTGCTCAAAGTTAAAGAAATTTGACATTCCACAAAACTAATACCCCTTATATCTTCGAACTGATGGAATATTTACGTTGGCGGGTGGGGAGATGATAGAGTGTGTTTCATTTTTATTTATAATACGGTGATTTGGTGGGCCTTTCGTGGTGTCATTCTGTGTTATCCGCTAACAAACCTATATTTATGTGAGAATATTTTTGTTTCGATGGTTGCATGTACTATATTGGTGCTGCCTATTTTTTCTAGGTGGTGGGAGTGTGTGCTGGATTGAAGTTTTTATAGGCCGGTGGTTGCTGATTGATTGAAAAAATCATTGGCTCTGTCAAAATCATAAACCAAATAAAAAATTGAATACTTCAATTGAATGTGAATCCTGGAAATTAGGGAACATAGTGAATTAAAAGAATTAAATGAGAGAACTTGATAAATTGTTGACCAGGTCAAAACCGAACGACGTCGACCCAGTTCTAAATTGAACACCTCAGTTAATTGAACACGTCGACGTCGACCCAGTATAAAAGAATTGAAGAGTGGGTTTTGAGAAATTGTTGACCCGGTCAAATTTGGTGACCCAATTCTAATTGATGACCTCAATTGACTGTGGCCTCTTTAAAAGTAGGGAGTTTAGTGTTATAAAGGATTGGTAAATGGTGGAAATTCAAATTGCCAAGATGCCACATAGAGCAAAGGACATGTGCTACTATTTTTTGTTTTTGTTTTTGTGATGATTTATACTCGTTATATAGAACGTGTTCGAGATAGTCTCCGGTTTCTCTCATGCTCCATATGTTTTATGGAATCAAATTGAATGGTTTGATTCCTAGAGATTAATCATTAGCTCTTTTGAATGTTCTCAGATTAAATTTCTCAATTAAGTTAATCTGTTTTTTATATAAATAATCTATTTTTGTTCAATATCTTATGCCATGATTGAAGATGAATAGATCGGAAATTTTCTCGCAAAAAAAAAAAAAAAAAATCTTGTTTATAGAAATCTCACTACTTGCGTAGGAAAAAAAAACAACTCCAGAAGATGGCCGACTTATAAAATTGAGCAATACATGGGGACCCAAGAGGAGATATGGATCGCTAAACTTGGATCATAACAGTTGCAAGCCAAATATTCGCGCAAGACCTAGGAAAAAATGTATATAACAATCTAAAAACATGTCTTAGCCCAAAGCAATGAAAGTGAGCGCTTATAGCATGAAATTGATTTATTTAGTGTACCATGTGATTGATAAGAGAATACACCAATCCAAACTCTAATTATGATGGTGTTTAGAGTCTAGTTGCTGGTAATATTCATCACATGGCAGGTAGAACTGGGGGAAGTGCGGATGCACAACGTACTTGGGGCAGCACGGACAAGGCATGCATCCGTATACAACCCTCTTCTCCTCTTTGTCCCACTTCGCTCAATAGCTATCTTTATCGAGCGATCCCCACAGTCAGGCCACAGCCTCGCCCCTAGAATGAATTATCACTGGGCCAACCGTAACTTCTATGTGATGTTCAACTGGCTTTGAGACGTCCTTATTTTTATTTTCCTAATCAAAAGTCTGAATTTCCACTACAGAGAACCCAAACAATAGCGCGGAATCAATGTTTGTCCCGAGACAAGGCGTTGTAGAAATAACACGATTGATCAGCAAAATCGTGCCTTATTTCCTCGTTGCCTCTCAATCCTAGCAAGCTTCTCCAACAACAATAGAGAGAACAAACGACCATGCCAATGGCTTGCCATGTTCATCAGAGTGAACTTTGCCCCATGCATGATGCATCACTCAACATGAATATCTCATATCTGGTGTCTCCTAGCTTCTCAAGGTTACCACTTCGTCATCTGCAATTTATAGAGTTGCCTTATATCTCAAATTCTATATAAATGCATGCCAACCAATACTTTGTCCAGCAAGATATGTACTTTTGGCCAATCCACGTCCTTTTTTTATTGCTATGTCATGATCCGGGCATCCCACCAATTAACTATGTGAAGTCTTGTACTCCACATGAAGATCTACACCTAATAGTTGCGCAAGGAGTTTATTTTCTATTATAGTGTGAAAAATGTCGGCTCTTTTGGGTGATATTTTGGTAAATTTAAGACATAGTGATCGACCCACTCAAATATAAACATATAATTGCACAAAACAAAGCCAAAATTTTGCAATTATATCATTCTATTTGTTTTC
Source organism: Aegilops speltoides (assembly GCA_021437245.1). NCBI lineage: Eukaryota > Viridiplantae > Streptophyta > Magnoliopsida > Poales > Poaceae > Aegilops > Aegilops speltoides. The sequence continues at coordinate 24,725 of JAHHZJ010003425.1, forward strand.
TCGACAAAGGGTGTATTTTATTAGCTCAAATGGAGCATCAATAAGATACAAAACAATGACCACACACCCGTCATCTGCATAAGTAAGATGCACACAATCAACATTAACGTCCGCACACAGAAAACTAGCTAACAAACAGCAAAGTCATACAAGACCAAAGCTATGTGTGGGCCAAAAAAAACACAAAACGATCACATCCGTCTTGGGCAAACTACAACAATGACCATATCCGTGCCGACTAGAGCATGGCGCGGACAAACAACAAGATTCTTCTACAGATAAGCCTTAGGGAAGGGCGCAATGCTCAAGCGCCGCCATCACCGACCAACCACCCAAAGCAGAATCTCCCTGAAGAACAATTCTGAGCTTATTTGAGTAATGCAGTCAACAAGTTAACGACATAACTATGTAACAATTGCTAGGTATAACCAACTCAGATCAGACCTAGTCTTAACCCCAGAGCTCGTGACTTGGTGACCAAGGTAGCACCACCATCGATGTCACGCATGTGTTGTCACCATCACTTTTCCGTGATCCCAGTCGCTGCATGTGATTTGCGACCGCCACCGCTGCACAACCATCCCTCTGTGTCAAGTCGTCGTCCATAGTTTACATCTCGCCACCAAAGTCAACCACCGGATCTGAAGAGAGAAACCCTCAAAAAGATCTTTTGGTGGTCAACTCAACCTGTAGCAAGGCCGCCGCCGTGGGCCATAGTGATCACTGCAAGGACTAACAGGAGGTCGCGGATTTGTCATGAGCTCATGACGCTCCTGGCCAGCCCACAGGCGGGAACACCTCTCCCAGTTGGCGTCGAATGGAGCCCAACCGGTGGCAACGAGCACGAGCACCGGGAGGATACTAACAACGACGTCAGCTTAAGGGTCCAACAAAGAAAGGAAGCCCCGCTGCCGCCTCCTTCCGCATGGGGCTTTGCCCGGTGGTGCTAACCCGCGGCGGCGTAGGAGAGGAGGGGAGTATGGTGCTGGAGGTAGCGAAGATTAGAACACCAGACGTGTCGCCCGCTGAGGATGATGTGGGTGCCCTTGTTTCTCAGCTCCTCATGCCGCGGCACCAACTGGGCATCTATCATCCCTCTTTCAGCTCCTCGCTAACCTTTCATCAGGTCCGGCAGGCTTTCTCTCCAGTTTGAACTCTCTAGTGCCGCACCAACTACAAGCATTGCTCAACCCCGATAGGGCACTCAATGTCTAGCATCCCCATCCATGAAGTGTGCCCAGTGTTCAAAAAATATGCAAAACCTCCCCCCCACCCCACTACATGTCTTTCTAAACTTATCACCGCATGCTTGTCTCACATTTTTTCTAAACTCTTAAATCTTAGCTACAATGATCTTCCATGTCATCGAAGACATGCTTGTTATATCTTGGTATGTATCCAAGGGACTACTGAATGGTTAGGTCAGAGCTTGTCAATAGCAGCCTACTTCAACCCGTACGGTTTGTGTGGCGCTCCCGATTCAATCACTAATCATACACGCAAATGTGTATAATCAAGATCGAGGGACTCACGGAAGATATCACAACACAACTCTAGACACAAATTAAAATAATACAAACTTTATATTACAAGCCAGGGGCCTCGAGGCTCGAATACATAAGCTCGAAAACACAAAAGTCAGCGGAAGCAACAATATCTGAGTACAGACATGAGTTAGACAAGTTTGCCTTAAGAAGGCTAGCACAAAAGCAACATCGATCAAAAAGGCAAGGCCTCCTGCCTGGGAGCCTCCTAACTACTCCTGGTCGTCGGCGACCTCCACGTTGTAGTAAGCACCCTCGTGGTAGTAGTAGTCGTCGGTGGTGTCATCTGGCTCCTGGGCTCCACCATCTGGTTGCGACAACTGGAAAGAAGAAGAAAGGGGAAAAGGGGGAGCAAAGCAACCGTGAGTACTCATCCAAAGTACTCGCAAGCAAGGATCTACACTACATATACATCGGTATCAATGAAATGGTTTGTATCTGTGGGCTGAACTGCAGAATGCCAGAAGAGAAGAGGGAAAGCCTAGCCTATCGAAGACTAGCATCTCCAAGCGTCTTGCAGCATCAGAAGAGATAAGAGTAGCATAAAGTAAATTAGTAGTAGTGTTAACAACCTCGGCCAGAGATCCTTTCTCGACTCCCTGCGAGAAAGCAATCCCAGAGCCATACTATCCAGTTATCACCTCAAGTATCCAGTTCTAGTTGTATCGATCGGGATACAACTCCAAGTGTCCGTTACCGTAGGACAGGCGATCGATAGATGTTTTCTTCCCTGCAAGGGTGCACCAACTTACCCACCATGCTCGATTAACTCCGGCCGGACACACTTTCTTGGGTCATGCCAGGCCTCGGCCAAACATACGCTACAACCCGACCTAGGCTTAATAGAGAGGTCAGCATGCCGGACTAAACCTATGCCCCCAGGAGTCATGGGCTATCGCCCCGGGAACTCCTGCACATTGCGTGGGCGGCTGGTGAGCAGACCTAGCTACCTCCTTAAAAAACATGAGCTCAGCACAGTAGACTCCATAGATGTTTAGAGTCGGAGGAACGTCACGCAAAATCGGGCACTCACCCGACTCATGTGCAAGCTTGCCACATGACTCACACAATTGGGCCACACACTCAGCAATGAAGTGGCCCTTGTCCCCACATCGATAGCAAATCATCCTCTCCTTCTTACGGGCATACTTGGGCGCCCTCTCGCATCGGACACTGCCGGTAGCCTCATCCACCGTCCCAGCCTCAGAACCGTCAACATTGGCCAACTCCTTCACCACCTCCATCGCTTTGTGGAGGTAGCTCGAGAATCTTGAGTCTCATCGCCCTAGGTTGTTGGCGGCGAAATCTCCGCGACCCCAGCCCGACCACCTCGGTTACCACGAAAACCTCCTCTCGGCGATTATCCGGGCGGATGCCCCTCAACAAAACCGCCCGGTGGCCGAAAAGGTCTCTCGGCTGACCCGTCACTCGCTAAGCGTAACCCGCCCTCCTCCCGTCGACGAGGAGCGGTGTTGTCCCTCACCGTATGCATCATACCGTCGTCTCCCCAGCGGCCTCGGGAGGAGCATTAGGCTGAGTGGACCTGTTCTGCACCGGTGCAGCAACATAATGCGGTGGTGGTTTTCCGTGGTTGCCGGCACAGCTCGAACCTGCCGTTGTCCATCGCCCGGCCAGCCGCCTAACGCCATCAGCACCGTGGCGTGGGGTCTCGGTCCCCTCGCCCGCAGCCTCGAGTAGCAAAGCGGCGCTGGTCTCCCGACCCCCGACCGAAATCGCGCCGCGCACCGAGGCTGGAACCGTCGACCTCATGCCATTCTTCCCAAGAGCCGCTGCGGCTGGGCTGGCCCGCGGATTCGCACCTCGGTGGGAACACCTCGTCCGCGGCACCGCGGCGCCGCCTCCTCCGCCGGTGGCCTTTGCCCGATCTGCGGCCGACCCCCGTCCGTGATCGCTGCGGTGGTGGAGCACCCACCCGACCTGCAGCGCCGGACAAGGACCGTTCACCGGCGGAGGAGCTTCCCTCGACCTGCCATGGCGGCCGGGCTGGATGCGCCTCGCCGTCTATCCCGGGACGGAAACCTTCGTGCCCGTTTTGCGAACCCTAGCGGCGGCAGGCGAACCAGGGCGAAGCGATCGGCGTTCGTGCATGCGCCTTGACAGCCGAACAGGCGGGCGATATTCTCTGGGCCACATACCCATTGGAGGTGTCGCAATCAAGGCGGCCTCTACACCCCATGATGGGCCTCATGCCCATGCATGGTCCGAGGACCGCCCGCACCATACCGGCCCACTCGAGTCGACAGCGAATTCAAGCGCAAGGATCGCCGCCCGATCCGTCCGCCGCTACAGTCGGCGGCGGCGGAGGTGCTGGATCTGGCCTCCTCCCTTCTTCTTCTTCTTCTTCCGGTAACCACGTTCCAATCATCTTGCGGAAAATAATCAGACAAAGAAATTGGCTGAACGCGTACCTTAGGCAAAGGCCCTTTCCATGGTCGTATCGCCGTCGCCGCCGTTCTCCGGTGAACAATCCGGCGAACCACCTCGACTCGATCGGTAGAACGTAGACCTAGCCGCGCGGATCCTCTCGACGCGATTTCATCCACCAGCGCAGCGACATCTTCCTCCGAGTATCCTGGGTTGAGCGCCTCGTTGATCACGTCGGATGGTGTTGGCGAGTAGTCCGGCACCGGATCGTCGTCGTCCTCCTCATCTTCCGAGTCCGCTAAGCGCCGAAGCGACCACCGCAGCGCCGATCCGGCGACACCCGCCGGCGGCCGGCGGCGATCGCGGGAGGGTCATGAGTCGCTCCCTCATGGCCCCTCGAGGATTGAGAGGTAATAGCTATGAATGCCCAGCGTACAATAATACAATCAGACAGCTATAAATTTCTTGAGAAAATTGTAGAAACATTACCTCCTATGAGCAAAAGTATTTAACACCCAAAAGTCCTAGTAAAACCACCCAACAAAATTGAACAAAAACAAGCAGGAGTAAAGATGCGAGCATCGATACCTCGTTTGTGTCTCCGTACTGAAAACCAGTTTACAAGAAGGCGACTAGGACAAGTTAATACTTATATTTCATTAAATAGAGACAACCGTTTTTACAAGAAGGCGACTAGGACACGTTTCTATATATAGATCAAGAAAAGAAAAATGGTCTATATGACCTTTGATCGATTGGGCAAAAATATACTCCTCCATAAAGAAATATAAGGCGTTTATATCATTAGTTATAACTAAATTAGTGATCTAAGCGCTCTTATATTTCTTTATGGAAGGAAATGAATGATCTTTATATCAATGGACTCGATGAACAATCATGTGATGAATCGTTGATCATTGGAAGGATGGAAATGTCGAAAGCTAAATTTTTCAACTTGGGTTAAGAGATTGCTTTGCATTATGAAAATTAAGGTAAAGAAAGAGATCTCTACCAGCAAGCGAGCTATCTTTTTTGTTTTTTCATGTGGTTACGTTTACCGTGGTAAACTATTATATTGATGGAGTTCAGACTACAAGACAGGATCATACCAAGAAAATAAGCATAACTGCCCTCTTGAAAACAACAAAAGTGCCAAATTAACTTAGCAATGCAATATTGTCTATATTGCAAAATATATACGTTACACTATTTCAAATCCAACAAATTTACGCTGTCAATGTTCATAATGATTAGAATGTTGAGTGGTAATGGACTCTAGTCAAATGTAAAGATCAAAGGAAAGCGAAACTAACTTGCTGCTAGCAACCGGTGATTCCACAAGCGAAACTCGGTCATCATATCATGGTTGCTGGCTATTGACAATGGTTGCCATTTTGCCAAAGGTCTTCTCACATTATAAAGTGGTGAATCACTAGTATATGTCCATCATTACAGCACACAAAGAAAAAGGCGTCGAGATTAATTTATTAGGTCAAATCAAAGACTGATGAAACTAATATAAATTGCAGCTTAGTGGAGGCCAAATCAACAGCTCCATTGAAGTAGAAGGCAGCCATATAGAAACACGGATGGTCGTTAGAATGGTGCACGATCGGACATTCGATTACTAGTACAAGTTCCTCCCAGAATTACTAGAAAGAGAAGTGACATACATTTTAGACATACTACAAAAAGAAAAGGTGGGGATATGTAACCTACAAAGAAAAGTTCAGGCCTTGATTAGCAGTCCGAATATCTAGGCAAAATCTGTGAAAAGGTTTCAATCGGTGCCTGTTCGAGAAAAAGTGGTATTTTTCAGGGAGTAACTCCTTATATTCTGGCCTTTCCCCACGAAGCAAGTGCAGTCAACAAGCTAGCTGTGGAAGCTTCAAGGGTGAAGCTCCTCTCATCAATTTTAGCAGATAAGTCCCAGCTCTTGGCATCTCCCCTTTCGAAGTAACCTTCTAACTATAGCATTTAGCATGCGGGAGTTGGCTGCACACCCATTCTTCTCCATAGAAACGAATAGATCATCAGACTCTTGTAGAGATCCTTCTTCTATAAGTTTTTGTATCATTAAGCTATATGTAACAATGTCGGGCGCTAATCCTTCGGCCCAGATACTATCAAACAAATCTCTAGCTTCTTCCTTCCTGCCACCTTTAAGCAATGCACCAATCATAATATTAAAAGTGATAATGCAAGGCTTAACCTTCCCGGCCAACATTTCCCTGAAAACAACCAATGCATCATCTATCCTTCCATTCTTACAGTAACCATCAATCGGTATGCTATAGGTGATAACATCGGATCCATGCCAATTGAGACCATATTGTCAAGTAACTTGCTCACTTCATCCATCTTACCAATGAACAAGTATCCACCTAACGATTGTGTTATAAGTACACACGTCGGTTTCACACCCATGTGTACCATCGGTCGAAGAGATCCTGGGCTTCCATAACCCTTCCATTTTGCAAAGATGATCCATAATTGCCGTGAAGAACACGAGTGTCGGGATAGATGCCATGATCCAACATTTGAGAAAATAGTTCATGAACCTTCTCCCATTTGCCACAAGTCTGAAACCACTAATAAGTTGGCTGAAAAGTATGATACCGGGAGTAATCCTTGAGTTATCATTTGATTGTATTGGGACATAGCATCATCCATTTGGCCAATACTAGAAAGCAAGTTTATTACCGTTCCATAGGTCACAACATCAGGGTTCAATCCTTGCTGCCGCATTTTTGCAAATATATGCATTACTTCATCAACCATTTTTTCTTCAGCATATGCAAATATAAGTATGTTGTAGCCATAATGATCTGGTGAAATACCATTATCATCCATCAAAGCAATGAGACAATTCATATCATGAAAAGATCTTTCCATAGCATACCCATGAAGCATAATGTTGTAGGTAGTAACATCTGGTTTTTGGCCCAAACTGATCATGGAATCAAAAATCTTCCTAGCTTCTGCGCATCTTCCATTCTTGCAAAGATAATCTATCTGTATATTGTAAGTTACAATATTTGGTTGAACACCATTTCTAGACATTTCTTTGAAAACCTGATCCACCTCCTTGCACTGTCCTAAAGAATAATATCCATGTATTAGACTAGTATATGTAGCAACATTTGGCAGAATTCCTCTATCAAGCATCTGTTGAAGAACCTCCTCAGCTTTGTCCATCGCTTGAAGCTTGCACATGCCAGAGATGATTGAACTACAGGTCACAACATTCGGCGATACCCCCTGACGCAGCATTTCACAAAATAGGCTGTAAGCTTGGTCCACCTCACCCTCTTTCAACAAGCCATCGATTACGGTGTTATAGGACACCACATCAGGTTGGCAGCTACCTCCATGCTCAACCATGATGTGAATCAGGTCGAGAGCCTCTTGGCTTCTCTTCTCGTTGCAGAGACCCTTGAAAAGAATGTTATAGGAGAAAATGTTTGGTATGCAGTTAAATTCAGGCATTACTCGGAGTACGATGTCCATTGCATAGCTGGTCTTCTTCTCATACAGACGGCCTTGAGTAGGCGGCTGAAATTGACGATAACTTCGCTGCAAATCCCAACAATAGCGTGTCCCATGGCAGCGTGTCCAAGGTCCAAGCGGCCAGCACAGCAGCAGTGAACTAGAATGCCATAGGTGACATTGTTGGGTGCCACCTTGGCCCTTGCGACGCGGTTGAAGAGGAGGCGCCGAGCGAGGCAATCACGGCCGCATTTACGATAAGGAGATAGTTGATGGCACGGATCGAGGAGGACCCAGCACCTGGAGCAATTCGTCAAACAGGTTGAGTGCATCCTCGGTGCCAATGTCTCGGCGTGGTACCGAGCCTTGATGTTCCGCTCAAGATGCGTCATCGGCGGGGACAAAGCGGCTCATAGTTCCACCTGGCACGAAGAATCCTCGCCGCCGCCGTTCACCACCTACAGAACACAGGGTTAAAAGGAAGGAAAAGCAGAGGAAGAAGGACGAGCTGTAGGAGGTAAAAATGCTCCATGGTCGTCAGGATGCTCACCGTCGAGCTGCAGCTGCCGTAGGTGGTAATGCGATGTACTGCAGGAGATCTCCGCCACAGCGTGTCGGCGTTGAGGCGCGGGCGAGATCTCCGCCGCTGGCGCCAGCCACTGTGACCACGAGGAGAGGCCTCCACCGCCGCAGGTCCAGACGCTCACTGGCCTTTGGTTTCCCCTATCCTAACGCGGAGGAGAGGGCCTCAACGCCCGCCGCCACTCCCGTATTTCCGCCGCCGCCGCCGCCGCCGCCGACTGAGGCGATCATGTCGTGAACTAAGCGAAAAAAAAAAGAAAAACTTCACACCATACGTACTTGAAGGACTGGTCTTTGTTTTATTTTTGGGCAGGAATTGGGAGCACCGACTTACAACTTAATTTTGCCATTTTTTTCCGAAACTTCTCTCCCCTTGATGGTATCCATCCTTGCTTCCCGAGAGCGTGGCAGACAACCGTCCATACCTTGCGCGTGAACACACAATCTAGCAGGAGATGGTTTATCGTCTCCTCTTCCCGGGCACAGAATGGGCACGCCTCTTGATGACCTAGCCCCCTCCGAGCTAGGTGGCCGAAGTCCACCACCTGTTCTGGAGAGCAAGCCAGGCGAAGAATCTACATTATAGGGGGGCCTGGACTTCCACGTGAACATCCATGTTAAAGCCACCTCCCAGCTCCAGAACTTTGTCGTGTAAGCTGATCTGGTCGAGAAACATCCTTCCGTCTCTCAGGCCCAAGCAATGGAGTCCTCCCGATCATCATCGTGTAGCACTTCCCTCGCAACTGCATTCCAGAGGGCAAAGTACTCCAGTAGCAAGGCCGGTGTGAGAACCGGCCCAATATCTCTCGCCCGGTCATTGTCTGATATTCCTTGTTGCACAAGTGCGCGCGCCACGTACTGTTTGTCTGACTCGCCCGTAGAGGCTCGGTGCAAGCTCTTGTATCCGATGTCCCTGCAACCATCTAGCCTCACAAAATAACATATTCCTTCCATTCCCAGCGTCTGATAGGGCTGCAGCCCTGCACAGCTGCAGCGATTTCATATGAAAAACTTTTTCATCCGAGTTCGTATGCAAAAGTTATGCCCATTTTTACAAATTCTCGAGAGATTTTGCAAAAAAGTCGAAAATTGATGTTTGTAAATTTTTCTAACAACTAGACCACATATCACATGGGAATCTTATTTTCTTTTATTTTTTTGACATTTCTATCATTTTCTTTTATTTTTTTGAAACTGAAAAGGCGGTCGGGGGGGTGCATTGGGGAATGTTTGGGCCAAATTACTAATGGCGCACCACTCCCACGGTGCGCCATTAGTAGTTTTGAAAAAATTAAATAAAAATTAATAATGGCGCGGAATCTTATTTTCTTTTATTTTTTTGACATTTCTATCATTTTCTTTTATTTTTTTTGAAACTGAAAAGCGGTCCCACGTGCGGGAGGTGCATTGGAGAATGTTTGGGCCAAATTACTAATGGTGCACCACTCCGTGTGCGCCGTTAGTAGTTTTGTAAAAAAAATAATGGCGCACCGTGGGATGTGGTGCGCCATTAGTATTTGCACACTAATGGCGCACCAACACATGGTGCACCATTAGTATTTAGTAATGGCACACCACATGTACAGTGCGTCATTAGTGTCCATCCCATCTATAGCCCTTTTCCTAGTAGTGTCCTATGAAATCCCGACACGCGAAATGCCTGTGGTACCCCTGAACCGAAAGAACCGCCTCAAATCGGTGGGGGTACTTTCATAACTTACCCCACATTTCGGACAAGCACGTCCCTAAGCCATGGTTCCCCACTGCCATTCCATCCGCCCACCCATTCGTACACCGAGGCCGCGAAAACCCGCGACGAAGCCCACACCCTGCTCATCCGCCACCTGCGAGCCTCTTCCTGACGGCGTCGTCCACAGCAACACCTCGACGTCCCTCATCCACCGTACCGGATGAGGATCCGTCGTCGATCTCGTCGTCCCGCCGATTCAGCCATCCCGTCCTCCACCTCAAAGGAGCTACCCCGACGTTCCCCTCGACTTTCGTGCCACCTCCATTCCCACACCACCGTCTTCACCTGCACCATCGGAAGAGCATCATCATCACCGTTTCCTTGGATGAAGCTGCGACCTAATCGGCGCCACCAAAGAGGTTGTACTCTAATCGCCGCATTTTCTTCTTGATTCGATCTCACGGTGCTGTCGGCGCTTAGTCCCGAGCCGACACGCGCGGCTCCATCCGGCGGCGTTGCGGCCACTTCCTCCTGACGTCGCTCCTCGGCGGCGGCGTCCACATCATAGGAGATCTGCTGCTTTAGCTCTCGCTCTTGCTGCTGCTCTGCTCATGCTCTCGGTCCCTATGCAGTGCTGCTCTTGCTCTTGCTCGCTGCTGCTCTCGCTCTTGCTCTTGCTTGCGATGCTGCTCGATTAGCTTCACTTGATCGATGAATCGACTTTTTGGTCGATCGATTTTCAGGGGTGGGAATCACGGTGCATTAGGTATAAGATCGAGCGAGATGACCTGGTGATGTTGGCGGCGAGGAAGAGGGTTCTGCGAAGGTGATGTGGTATGCTCCTATAATACCACGGTTGACGTCTGTTCAAAAGCGAGAGCATGCCAAGTTGATCGATGGCAGTGAGGACCGTAAAGGCGGAAGTTGAGAGCACCCGTGAATTAGCGATGGAGAAAATCGAGAAAATCTGGGATGAGTTTGCAAGTGAGCCAAGAGCGTATGGTTTGCTTTAAGGCGGATGGCATTAATCCTTTCGGGAAGAGCAGCAATCACAGCACCTGGCCGTGACTCTATGTATGTATAACCTTCCTCCTTGGATGTGCATGAAGCGGAAGTTCATTATGATGCAGTTCTCATCAAGGCCCTAAAACAACCGATGACATTGATGTGTACCTAAGGCCATTAGTTGAAGAACTTTTACAGCTGTGGAATGGAAGCGGTGCGTCGTGGGATGAGCACAAGCAGGAGAATTTAACCTAAAAGCGTTGCATTCGTGACCATCAACGATTGGCCCGCTCGGTAACCTTCGGAACAGACAAACAAGGGATACCACGCATGCGCATTGTTTACTTGACGCGATAGTATATACAGCAAGCTGCGGGAAGAATGTGCACAGGCCATCGTCGATTTCTTCGACCAACCATCAATGTCGAAAAAGGCAAGCATTTCAAAGAGACAGATCACGGAAGAAGCCGCCATGCGTACCGGTGATCACGTACTTGCTATTGATGATTTACGTAATCTTTGGAAAGGGTCGGCGGACTAGCTGTTCGAGTGGCGGTGAGGACACGCACCCATGGAAGAAAAATCTATATTTTGGGACCTACCCTCTTTGGAAAGACCTAGAGGTCCGCTCTTGATCGGCGTGATGCGTGACGCGAAGAACCTTTGCGTGAACCTGCTATGCTTCTTGGGCGTGTATGGGAAGACAAAGATACATTTGAGGCGCGAGAGGACACCAGCGTTTGCACGAAAAGGCGGCATGCCTCAAAGCATTATGAAGGTCACCCGCTATGCTCTTACCAAAGAAGAAAAATCTTCTTTGAATGCCTGCTTAGTATGAAGGTCGGTGGCTTCTAAATCGAATATAAAAGGAATAAATATGGCAGAGAAAAGTTTGAACCTAAAGTCTCATGACTGCCACGTGATTATGGCCTTGCGCTTCCGGTTGCATTGAGGGGCTTCTCGGGAAAGCGTCCGATTAGCCATTGTGAAGCTATGTGCATTCCTCAATGCAATATCTCGAAGGTGATCGATCCAGAAACCGTACCAAGGCTAAGGTGATGTGGTGCAATGTCTTGTCGGTTCGAGCTGGTGTTCCCACCATCCTTCTTCAATATCATGGCCTGCGTTCTTGTTCATCTAGTTGTGAGATTGTCATTACGGCCCGTATTTCTACAATATGTACCCCTTTGAGAGGTTCATGGGAGTCCTAAAAAATATCGTAACAGCGCTAGGCGAAGGAAGCATCTCCATGGGCCATCAAGCGAGAGGATGTCATCGGGTTTTGTGTTGACTTCATTCACGGCCTGAAGATAGGTCTCCCTAAATCGCGGTATGAGGGGCTGGCTGGAAAAACGCGCTTGGAAAGGACTCAATAATATGCGAGGCCGGATATTCTTGGTCTCAAGCCCACTACAGTTCTCAGAACTCTACCTTGGTGACCCGTATGTCGATGAACACAAACGATCTGCGCTTCAAACACCGGGAGGCGGTCGACATGGATTATCAGGACTTCGGCGAGTTGGTTGGAAGCACGTGTCGGTGACAGCACTGTTTGTGAGGGCTGTACTTGTTATCAGGGGACCATCTTTGACCGTATTGATTTGGAAAGGATCACGAGATAAATGGGAATACATTTTACGATTGACCAAGATCAAGAGCACCAACCAAAACAGCGGTGTCGCTTTGATGCAACAACGAGAGGAAAGGACACATATTATGGTTACATAGTGTACATATGGGAACTTGACTACGGACATGATTTTAAGGTCCCTTTGTTTAAGTGCAAATGGGTTGATCATCGGGAGGCGGAATGCAGGTAGACCTGATCGGAATGACAACGTGGATCTGAAAAATCTTGGGTACAACCGTTCGTCCTAGCCAATGATGTGGCACAGGTTATCTATGTGAAGGACATGTCGATGGGCGAGAAAGAAAAGATAAGGAAGCAAATACATCATCGATGAGCCAAAGCGCCACATAGTTCTTCGGGGAAAAAGGGACATCGTGGGAGTGGAGGACAAGGCAGACATGCGAAGATTATGAAAAGTTTCATGAAATTCCTCCTTTAAAGTCAAGGCTGACCAGCATCACGATAAGCGATGAAGATTATCCATGGTTACGGCGCAATAAGCAAATGGCGCGAAGAAAAAGTGAAGACTTTCTCCGCAACTATTGTTCGTTTATGATACCATTGTAACTGATGAGTATGATACCATTGTTAGTTTTGTACATGCACATGCTATGTGTGGGTCAATTTATGATACCATGCCAACTTTCAACTTTTTCAGAGTTCATTTGAAATGTCTTATGGTTCGACCCTCGTAATAATTAAAAATAGCAACAATAAGTATTTTGTTGTAAGTAGAAACAAAATAAAATAAATAAAGCAAGAAAAAAAAAAAAAAAAGTGTTTTCAAATTTGAAAAGTAATGGCACTAACAGAAAGTTTATAATTTTCCTAAAACTAAAAGCAAAAAGAATTAAAAATAAAGCAAAAACAAAAGAAAATAAATAATGCAGAAAACAAAACAAAAAACAACAATAAGTATTTTTTTATAAGTAGAAACAAAATAAAATAAATAAAGCAAGAAAGAAAACAAAAAAAAGTGTTTTCAAATTTGAAAATTAGTAATGGCACTAACAGAAAGTTTATAATTTTCCTAGAACTAGAAGCAAAAAGATTTAAAAATAGAGCAAAAAACAAAAGAAAATAAATAATGCAAAACAAAACAAACAACAATAAGTATTTTTGTTGTAAGTAGAAACAAAATAAATTAAATAAAGCAAGAAAAAAATACCACCTATATAGGCAAAAAGTTAGTGTGGGCGTTCAAATTCAATAAGCGAGCACTAGACTATACGGCGTTCATAAATATCCAACGCCACCACTATCTACCAAGTTAGTGTTGGCTGGACGCAAGGATGTTTACCATCGAGCTACAGCTGCTGTAAGAAATGCGTCGGAGATCCGCTGCGGCTAGATGGTCGATCGCGGCGACTTGCTGAGGAGGCGAGACCAGATCTCGGCGCTTCGGCGGCGATAGCCACAGTCTGGCGCTGGGAAGGCAGAGGCGACCCTCCGTCATGCTGCCTCCCAGCGCCCGGCGAGGGCGGGCGCTGGCTGCTGTCCGTTGGCTCTCTGAAGTCTCAAGTGAAGTGGGTTTGCCACACCTGTACCAGTGTCTGCAGTGAAATAGCAACCATGCTCGAGCAACCTGCAAAAATCGACCCATAAAAGCGTTTGCGGTTTCACGAATCGCGTTTGCGGTCAAAAACATCTCTACACCTGTACTACCCAAATGATTTTACAGTTTTACCCTGAAAAACAATTTTACCATTCTACCCCCAAAAAAACTGTGTATACGACATGGAGGCCCAACTAGTGGGGCTCATTTTAGATAGGATAAATTCAAAAATGCTAGACACACGGACTGACTACTAACAAATTTACGGACTGGCTGACATGTCTGTTTTAATTGGTCAAAGTAAACCTCTCCTCCTTAACTGCCCCCTTTGATTTTAACTGGTGGGGGTGTTAATGTTGTTCGGTTTCTTTCAAATATAATTACTCTGTTTCAATATACAAGATGTACTACTTTTTTGAAAAGTCAAACTTTTAAATTTGATCAAATTTATAGAAAAAATATATCAAAATCCAATATCAAATCGGTATTTTTAGATTCATCATGAAATGAATTTTCATACTTATCTTGTTTAATATTGTGGATGTCGATATTTTTGATGTGAACTTGCTCAAAGTTAAAAAATTTGACATTCACAAAACTAATACCCTTATATCTTGAACTGATGGAATATTTCGTTGGCAGGTGGGGAGATGATAGAGTGTGTTTTATTTTTATTTATCTGGTGATTTAGTGGGCCTTTAAATTGTCATTCTGTGTTATCTGCTAACAAACCTATATTTATGTGAAAATTTTTTTGTTTCGATGGTTGCATGTACTATATTGGTGCTGCCTATTTTTTCTAGGTGGTGGGAGTGTGTGCTGGATTGAAGTTTTTATAGGCCGGTGGTTGCTGATTGATTGAAAAAATCATTGGCTCTGCCAAAATCATAAACCAAATCAAAAATTGAATACTTCAATTGAATGTAAATCTTTGAAATTAGGGAACATAGTGATTAAAAGAATTAAATGAAAACTTGATAAATTGTTGACCAGGTCAAAACGAGCAGCGTCGACGAATTATAAATTGAACACCTCAATTAATTGAACACGTCGGCGTCGACGATATAAAAAAATTGAAGAGTGGGTTTGAGAAATTGTTGACCGGTCAGGTGATTCTAATTGATGACCTCAATTGACCGTGGCCTCTTTAAAGTAGGGAGTTTAGTGTTATAAAGTTGGTAAATGGTGGAAATTCAAATTGCCAAGATGCCACATAGAGCAAAGGACATGTGCTAATATTTTTTGTTTTTGTTTTTGTGATGATTTATAGTCGTTATATAGAATGTGTTCGAGATAGTCTCCCGTTTCTCTCATGCTCCATGTGTTTTACGGAACTAAATTGGATGGTTTGATTCCTAGAGATTAATCATTAGCTCTTTTGAATATTCTCAGACTAAATTTCTCTATTAAGTTAATCTGTTTTTGATATAAATAATCTAGTTTGTTCAATATCTTATGCCTAACCTTGTTTATAGAAATCCCACTACTTGCGTAGGAAAAAAACAACTCCAGAAGATGGCCGACTTATAAAATTAATTGGGCAACAGGGGACCGGAGGAGAATATGGACTGCCAATCTTGGATCATAACAGTTGCAAGCCAAATATTCGCGCAAGACCTAGGAAAAAATGTATATAACAATCTAAAAATATGTCTTAGCCCAAAGCAATGAAAGTGAGCGCTTATAACATGAAATTGATTTATTTAGTGTACCATGTGATTGATAAGAGAATACATCCGTATACAACCCTCTGCGCTCAATAGCTATCTTTATCGAGCGATCCCCACAGTCAGGTCCCTCTCTGATGTATCAACTCTGCCCCAACCATAACTTCTATGTGATGTTCAACTGGCTTTGAGACGTCCTTATTTTTATTTTCCAAATCAGCAGTCTGAATTTCCACTACAGAGAACCCAAACAATAGCGCGGAATCAATGTTTGTCCCGAGACAAGGCGTTGTAGAAATAACACGATTGATCAGCAAAATCGTGCCTTATTTCCTCGTTGCCTCTCAATCCTAGCAAGCTTCTCCAACAACAATAGAAGACAAACGACCATGCCAATGGCTTGCCATGTTCATCAAGTGAACTTTGCCCCATGCATGATGCATCACTCAACATGAATATCTCATATCTGGTGTCTCCTAGCTTCTCAAGGTTACCACTTCGTCATCTGCAATTTATAGAGTTGCCTTATATCTCAAATTCTATATAAATGCATGCCAACCAATACTTTGTCCAGCAAGATATGTACTTTTGGCCAATCCACGTCCTTTTTTATTGCTATGTCATGATCCGGGCATCCCACAATTAACTATGTGAAGTCTTGTACTCCACATGAAGATCTACACCTAATAGTTGCGCAAGGAGTTTATTTTCTATTATAGTGTGAAAAATGTCTCTTTTGGGTGATATTTTGGTAAATTTAAGACATAGTGATCGACCCACTCAAATATAAACATATAATTGCACAAAACAAAGCCAAAATTTTGCAATTATATCATTCTATTGTTTTTCTCGACAAAGGGTGTATTTTATTAGCTCAAATGGAGCATCAATAAGATACAAAACAATGACCACACACCGTCATCTGCATAAGTAAGATGCACACAATCAACATTAACGTCACTTTGCAGAAAACTAGCTAACAAACAGCAAAGTCATACAAGACCAAAGCTATGTGTGGGCCAAAAAAAAAAACAGCGATCACATCCGTCTTGGGCAAACTACAACAATGACCATATCCGTGCCGACTAGAGCATGGCGCCGGACAAACAACAAGATTCTGAGATAAGCCTTGGGAAGCGCAATGCTCAAGCGCCGCCATCACCGACCAACCACCCAAAGCAGAATCTCGAAGAACAATTCTGAGCTTATTTGAGTAATGCGTCAACAAGTTAACGACATAACTATGTAACAATTGCTGAGTATAACCAACTCAGATCAGACCTAGTCTTAGAGCTTCGTGACTTGGTGACCAAGGTAGCACACCATCGATCACGTACACCATCACTTTTCCGTGATCGGTGCTGCATGTGATTTGCGACCGCCACGCTGCACAACCATCCCTCTGTCAAGTCGTTAGTCCATAGTTTACATCTACCACCAAAGTCAACCACGGATCTGAAGAAACCCTCAAAAAGATCTTTTGGTGGTCGACTCAACCTGTAACAAGCCCGCCGTGAGCCATAGTGATCACTGCAGGAGGACTAGTCGCCAGTTTGTCATGAGCTCATGCGCTCTGGCCAGCCACCAGTGAACACCTCTCCGGTTGGCGTCGAATGGAGCCCAACGGTGGACACGAGCAGGAGGATACTAACAACGGCGTCGACAAGGGTCCAACAAAGAAAGAAGCCCGCTGCCGCCTCCTTCGCATGGGGCTTTGCGGTGGTGCTAACTTGGCGGCGTAGGAAGGGTATGGTGCTGGGAGGTAGCGAAGATTAGAACACGGACGTGTGCTTGGCTGAGGATGATGTGGGTGCCCTTGTTTCTCAGCTCCTCCGCCGCGGCACCAGCTGGGCATCTATCATCCCTCTTTCGGCTCCTCGCTAACCTTTCATCAGGTCCGGCAGGCTTTCTATCAGTTTGAACTCTCTAGTGCCGCACCAACTACAAGCATTGCTCAACCCGATAGGGCACTCAATGTCTAGCATCCCCATCCATGAAGTGAGTGTTCAAAAATATGCAAAACCTCCCCCACTTGCATGTCTTTCTAAACTTATCACGCATGCTTGTCTCACATTTTTCTAAACTCTTAAATCTTAGCTACAATGATCTTCCATGTCATCTGAAGACATGCTTGTTATATCTTGTATGTATCAAGGACTACAGAATGGTTAGGTCGAGCTTGTCAATAGCAGCCTACTTCAACCCGTGCAGTTTGTGTGGCTCCGATTCAATCACTAATCATACATAAATGTGTATAATCAAGATCGAGGGACTCACGGGAAGATATCACAACACAACTCTAGACACAAATTAAAATAATACAAACTTTATATTACAAGCCGGGGCCTCGAGGCTCCAATACATAAGCTCGAAAACAAAAAGTCGATGGAAGCAACAATATCTAAATGGACATGAGTTAGACAAGTTTGCCTTAAGAGGCTAGCACAAAGCAACATCGATCAAAAAGGCAAGGCCTCACAGAAGCCTCTAACTTCTCTGGTGGTCGGCGACCTCCGTTATAAGCACCCTCGTGGTAGTAGTAGTCATCGGTGGTGTCATCGGCTCTGGGCTCCACCATCTGGTTACAACTGGAAAGAAAAGAAAGGGAAAAGAAGCAAAAGCAACCGTGAGTACTCATCAAAGTACTACTTAAGCAAGGATCTACACTACATATGCATCGGTATCAATGAAATGGTTTGTATCGTGAGGCTGAACTGAGCGCCCGAGAAGAAGAGAAAGCCTAGCCTATCGAAGACTAGCATCTCAAAGCGTCTTGTAGCATCGAGAAGAGATAAGAGTAGCATAAAGTAAATTAGTAGTAGTGTTAACAACCTCGGCGAGATCCTTTCTCGACTCCTGCGACAATCCAACCATACTATCGAGTTATCACCTCAAGTATCCAGTTCTAGTTGTATCGATCGGGATACAACTCCAAGTGTCGTTCAATGGGACGTGATCGATAGATGTTTTCTTCCTGCACAGTGCACCAACACCATCATGCTCGATTAACTCCGGGGACACACTTTCTTGGGTCATGCAGGGCCTCGGCCAAACATCCTTCCTAGGCTTAATAGAGGTCATGCGGACTAAACCTATGCCCCGAGGTCATGGGCTATCGCCAGGGAACTCACATTCGTGAGGCGGCTGGTGAGCAGACCTACCTCCTTAACTCTGATGGAGCTCCATAGATGTTTAGAGTCGGACGTCCGCAAATCGGGCACTCACCCGACTCATGTGCAAGCTTGCCACATGACTCACAATGGGCCACACACTCCAATGAAGTGGCCCTTGTCTCGATAGCAAATCATCCTCTCCTTCTTACGGGCATACTTGGGCGCCCTCTGCATCGAGACCTGTCGGTAGCCTCATCCACCGTCCCAGCCTCGGAGCCGTCGCATTGGCCAACTCCTTCACCACCTCCATCCTGTGGAGGTAGCTCACGAGAATCTTGAGTCTCATCGCCCTAGGTTGTTGGCGGAAATCTCCTTGACCCCAGCCCGACCACCTCGGTTACCACGAAACCTCCTCTCGGCGATTATCGGGCGGATGCCCCCTCAACAAAACCGCCAGGCTGGCAGAAAAGGTCTCGGCTGACCCGTCACTGCCAGGCGTAACCGCCCCTCCTCCGTCGACGAGGCAGCGGTGTTGTCCCTCACCGTATGCATCATACCGTCGTCTCCCCCGCGGCCTCGGGGAGGAGCATTAGGCTGAGTGGACCTGTTCTACATCCGGCAACATAATCGGTGGTGGTTTTCCGTGGTTGCCGCTGGCTCGACCTGCCGTTGTCCATCGCCGCGACCAGCATTAACACCATCGCACCCGTGCGTGGGGTCTCGGTCCCCCTCGACGCGGCTGGTAGCAAGGCGTCTCCGACCCCGGCGGAATCGCCCTGAGCGGGAACCGTCGGCCTCATGCCATTCTTCCCAAGCGGCTGCGGCTGGCCCCGGCGGTTGCGCACCTCCGTTGGAACACCTCGTCCGGCACCGGCGGCGCCGCCTCTCGCCGGTGGCCTTTGCCCGATCTGTGGACCCCCCGTCCGTGATGCCCGGTGGTGGAGCACCCACCCGACCTGGCGCGGACAAGACCGTTTGCCGTGAACCTTCCCCTGCCATGGCGGCCGGGCTGGATCGCCTCGCCGCTATCCCGCCGGGCAGGAACCCGTGCCCGTTTGCGAACGGCGGGCGAACCAGAACGAAGCGTCGGCGTTATGCATGCGCCTTGACGAGGCGAAACGGTGGGCGATATTCTCTGGGCCACATACCCATTGGAGATATGCGCCAATCAAGGCGGCCTCTACACCCCCATGATGGGCCTCATGCCCATGCATGGTCGAGACGACCGCACCATACCGGCCCACTCGGTCGAGCAGCGAATTCAAGCGCAAGGATCTGTACGCCCGTCAGTCATACTGATGTGCCTGGATCTGGCCTCCTCCTTCTTCTTCTTCTTCGGTAACCACGTTCCAATCATCTTGCGAAAGTAATTAGACAAAGAAATTGGCTGAGCAGCGTACCTTGGCAAAGGCCCTTTCCATGGTAAATGTATCGCGTCGCCGCCATTCTCCGGTGAACAATCCGGCGAACCACCTCGACTCGATCGGTAGAGCGCGAGACCTAGCGGCGCGGATCCTCTCCAGACACGATTTCATCCACCAGCAGCGACATCTTCCTCCAGTATCCTGGGTTGAGCGCCTCGTTGATCACGTCGGATGGTGTTGGCGAGTAGTCCGCACCGGATCGTCGTCGTCCTCCTCATCTTAGGTCGCTAAGCGCCCGGCTTGACCTCCAGCGGCGCCTCAATCCGATCGGCGACACCCGCGGCGGCGGCTGACAGTCGCCCGCAGGAGAAGCGAGTCGCTCCCTCGCCGCCCCTCCGGGGATGAGAGGTAATAGCTATGAATGCCCGGCGTACAATAATACAATCGGACAGCTATAAATTTCTTGAGAAAATTGTAGAAACATTACCTCCTATGAGCAAAAGTATTTAACACCCAAAAGTCCTAGTAAAACCACAACCAAAATTGAACAAAAACAAGCAGGAGTAAAGATGCGAGCATCGATACCTCGATTGTGTCTCCGTACCTGAAAACCAGTTTACAAGAAGGCGACTAGGACAAGTTAATACTTATATTTCATTAAATAGAGACAACCGTTTTTACAAGAAGGACCAAGAAAAGAAAAATGGTCTATATGACCTTTGATCAGTTGGGCAAAAAATATACTCCCTCCATAAAAAATATAAGGCGTTTATATCATTAGTTATAACTAAATTAGTGATCTCTTCTTATAAGAGATTAATATCTTTATATCAATGGACTCGATGAACAATCATGTGACGAATCGTTGATCATTGGAAGGATGGAAATGAAAGCTAAATTTTTCAACTTGGGTTAAGAGATTGCTTTACATTATGAAAATTAAGGTAAAGAAAGAGATCTCTACCAACAAGCGAGCTATCTTTTTGTTTTTCATGTGGTTACGTTTACCGTGGTAAACTATTATATTGATGGAGTTAGGACTACAAGACAGGATCATACCAAGAAAATAAGCATAACGCCCTCTTGAAAACAACAAAAGTGCCAAATTAACTTATGCAATATTGTCTATATTGCAAAATATATCGTTACACTATTTCAAATCCAACAAATTTCGCTGTCAATGTTCATAATGATTAGAATGTTGAGTGGTAATGGACTCTAGTCAAATGTAAAGATCAAAGGAAAAGACTAACTTGCTGCTAGCAACCGGTGATTCCTAAGCGAGAACTTCGGTCATCATATCATGGTTGCTGGCTATTGACAATGGTTGCCATTTTGCCAAAGGTCTTCTCACATTATAAAGTGGTGAATCACTAGTATATGTCCATCATTCAGCACACAAAGAAAAAAGGCGTCGAGATTAATTTATTAGGTCGAATCAAAGGCTGATGAAACTAATATAAATTGCAGCTTAGTGGAGGCCAAATCAACAGCTCCATTGAAGTAGAAGGCAGCCATATAGAAACACGGATGGTCGTTAGAATGGTGCCTGGTCGGACATTAGTACAAGTTCCTCCCAAATTACTAGAAAGAAGTGACATACATTTTAGACATACTACAAAAAGAAAAGGTGGGGATATGTAACCTACAAAGAAAAGTTCAGGCCTTGATTAGCAGTCCGAATATCTAGGCAAAATCTGTAAAAGGTTTCAATCGATGCCTGTTCGAGAAAAGAGTGGTATTTTTAGAGTAACTCCTTATATTCCTGGCCTTTCCCCTGAAGCAAGTCGATCGACAAGCTAGTGTGGAAGCTTCAGGGTGAAGCTCCTCTCATCAATTTTAGAGATAAGTCCAGCTCTTGGCATCTCCCTTTACTGAGTAACCTTCTAACTATAGCATTTAGCATCGGGTTGGCTTTCTTCTCCATAGAAGCGAATAGATCATCAGACTCTTGTAGAGAACCTTCTTCATAAGTTTTTGTATCATTAAACTATATGTAATAACGTCGGGCACTAATCCGTTGGCGCGAGATACCGTCAAACAAATCTTTGGCTACCTTCCTTCACCTACATTTAAGCAATGCACCAATCATAATATTAAAAGTGATAACACAAGGCTTAACCTTCCACCAACATTTCCTTGAAACAACAAATGCATCATCTATCCTTCCATTCTTAGAGTAACCATCAATCGGTTATGCTATATGTGATAACATTTGGTTTCAAGCCAATTGAGACCATATTGTCAAGTAACTTGCTCACTTCATCCATCTTACCAATGAACAAGTATCCACCTAACTAGATTGTGTTATAAGTATGCATGTTAAAACTTTACATGTATCATCAGTCGAGAGAGATCTTGGGCTTCCATAACCCTTCCCTTTTGCAAAGATGATCCAAAATTGTGTTGAAGAACACGATGTCGGGATAGATGCCATGATCAACATTTGAGAAAATAGTACATGAACCTTCTCCCATTTGCCACAAGTCTGAAACCACTAATAAGTTGGCTGAAAAGTATGATGTAATCCTTGAGTTATCATTTGATTGTATTGGGACATAGCATCATCCATTTGGCCACTACTAGAAAGCAAGTTTATTACCACTCCATAGTTCGCAACATCGGGTTCAATCCTTGCTGCCGCATTTTTGTAAATATATGCATTACTTCATCAACCATTTTTCTTTAGCATAGCGAGATATGAGTATGTTGTAGCCATAATGATCTAGTGAAATACCATTATCATCCATCAACTCAATGAGACAATTCATATCATGAAAAATTTTTCCATAGCATACCCATGAAGCATAATGTTGTAGGTAGTAGCAGTGGGTTTTGGCCCAAACTGATCATAGAATCAAAAATCTTCTAGCTACACATCTTCGCTCTTGCAAAGATAATCCATCTGTATGGTGTAAGTTACTATATTTGGTTGAACACCATTTCTAGACATTTCCTTGAAAATCCGGTCCACCTCTTACGCCTTTGTCCTAGTGAATAATATCCATGTATCGGAATGGTATATGTGGTAACATTTGGCAGAATTCCTCTATCGAGTCATCTGTTGAAGAACATCCTCAGCCTTGTCCATCGCATGAACTTTGCACATGCGGAGATGATTGAATTGCAGGTCACAACATTGGTGAAATTCATACGTAGCATGACACAAAATAGGCTGTAGGCCTTGCCCTCACCCTCTTTCAACAAGCCATCAAATGCGGTGCTATAGGACACCACATTAGGTTGGCAGCTACCTCCATGTTCAATCATCATGTGAATCAGCTCGAGAGCCTCTTGGCTCCTCTTCTGGTTAAGACCCTTCAAAAGAATCTTGTGAGAAAATGTTGGGGATCTGATTAAATTCAGGCATTATTCGGATACAATGTCCATTGCATAGCTGGTCTTCTTCTCCGCCTGAGGCCTTGTAGGTGGCTGAAATTGGCGATAACCTCGCTGCAAATCCCAACAATAGCGTGTCCCATGGCAGCGTGTCCAAGGTCCAGCGGCGGCCGCAGCGTGATCGACTAGAATGCCATAGGTGACATTGGGAGGCACCTTGGTTCTTGCGGCGGTTGAAGAAGGCGCCAGCGGGGCAATCCACGGCCAACGGTGAGGAGGCGTTAATGGCGGGCGGAGGAAGGCCCAGCAACTGGATCAATTCGTCGAGCAGGTTGAGTCGTCCTCGGTGCCAATGTCTCGGCGTGGTACCGAGCCTTGATGTTCCGCTCAAAGATGCGTGCACGGCGGGACAAGCGGCGGCTCATAGTTCGGCTGGCTGAAGAATCCGTCGCCGCCGCCGTTCACCACCTCACGAACACAGGGGTTAAAAGGAAGGGCGGAGCTGGGAGGTAAAAATGCTCACCGTCGACTGCAGCTGCCGTGGGGTAATCGATGTCTTGAGGAGATCTCCGCCTGGCGTGTCAGCGTTGAGGGGCGAGGCGAGATCTCCGCCGCTGGGGCGTATTTACCAGCGACGAGAGGCCTCCACCGCCGTGGGTCGAGCCTCTCACGCCCGGTGAAGCGGCCCCTCGAGGCCCTCCGCCACCCTCCCGTATTTCCGCCGCGCGGCTGAGACGGCCCCATGTATCACGAAGCGGCCGCTTTTTCTGTCTCATGTCGTGAACTAACTGAAAAAGAAAAAAAAACTTCACACCATATGTCTTTGTTTTATTTTTGGGTAGAATCGGGGCACCCCTTACTTAATTTTGCCATTTTTTCAAATCGCATGAGTGTGTACATATTACGAACCCAACTTCACCGTGTCGTTGCCTAGTCAACTCCTCGCGTAGTAGACCGTAGCCCATGATGATACGCGCTGCGGAAGGCTGACATCGATCGGCCTTCTCCTTCTATCCTATCAATACATGGTTTATCGATGGCACTACCGTCAAATACAATCGCATTTGGTGCTTCCATATTTGGTGCAGGCCTTGCTTTGGCTCCCCTCGAAGCTTCTCTCCCCTTGATGGTATCCATCCTTGCTTCGAGGCGTGGCGAACAACCGTCCATACCTCGGCGTGAACACACAATCTAGCGCGGAGATGGTTTATCGTCTCTCTCTTCGGCACGAATGGGCGCGCCTCTTGATGACCTAGCCCCTCCGAGCTAGGTGGCGAAATCCACCACCTATTGGAGGCAAGCCGGTGAAGAATCTACATTATAGGGGGCCACGGACTTCCGTCCATGTTAGAGAGCCACCTCCAGCTCAGAACTTTGTCGTGTAAGCTGATCTGGTCAAGAAACATCCTTAGTCTCCAGGCCCAAGCAAAGAGTCCTCCGATCATCATGGTGTAGCACTTCCCCATAGCATTCCGGAGGGCAAAGTACTGCATTCGGAGGGCAAACTACTCGTAGCAAGTCGGCGTGAGAACGGCCCAATATCTCTCGCCAGTCATTGTCGATATTCCTTGTTGCACAAGTCGCACCACCTGTTTGTCGACTTGCCCGTGAGGCTCGGTGCAAGCTCTTGTATGTGATGTCCTGCAACCATCTAGCCTCACAAAATAACGTATTCCTTCCATTCCCAGCGTCGGCAGGGCTGCAGCCCTACTGCTGCTTGATTTAAAAAACTTTTTCATCCGGTTATATGCAAAAGTTATGCCCATTTACAAATTCTCGAGATTTTGCAAAAAGTCGAAAATTGATGTTTGTAAATTTTGCTAACAACTAGACCACATATCACATAGGAATCTTATTTTCTTTTATTTTTTGACATTTCTATCATTTTCTTTTATTTTTTGAAACTGAAAAGCGGTGGGGGTGCATTGAGAATGTTTGGGCCAAATTACTAATGGCGCACCACTCACGGTCGTCATTAGTAGTTTTGAAAAAATTAAAAAATTAATAATACCGTGGGGATGTAGTGCGCCATTAGTATTTGCACTAATGGCGCACAACACATGATGCGCCATTAATATTTACACCACATAACACAGTCGTCATTAGTGTCCATCCTATCTATAGCCCTTTTCCTAGTAGTGTCTGTGAAATCCCGACCGAAATGCTGTGGTACCCCTGAACGAAAGAACGCCTCAAATCGGTGGGGTACTTTCATAACTACCCACATTTAGGACAAGCGCGTCCCTAAGCCATGGTTCCTTGCCATCCCATCCGCCCGCCCATTATTACAAGGCCGTGAAAACCCGCAGCCCACACCTGCTCCGTCCGCCACCTAGCAGAGCTTCCCCGGCGGCGTCGTCCACCTACCTCGGCGTCCCTCATCCACCGTGCGGATGAGGATCCGTCGTCGATCTCGTCGTCTCTGATTCGGTCCATCCTCCACCTCCAGGAGCTGCCCGATGTTCCCCTCGACTTTCATGCCACCTCCATTCCCGCGCCGCGTCTTCACCTGCACCATCGGAAGAGCATCATCATCACTGTTTCCTCGGATGAAGCTGCGACCTGTCGGCGCCACCAAGAGGTTGTACAATCGCCGCATTTTCTTCTTGATTCGATCTCACGGTCTTTGTCGGCGCTTAGTCCCGAGCGACGCAGTGCGGCTCCATCCGCGGCGTTGTCGGCCACTTCCTCCGCGACATCGCTCCCTCGGTGGCGTCCACATCGATGGAGATCTTTGCTTTAGCTCTCGCTTCGTGCTGCTGCTGCTCTTGCTCTCGGTCCCTGTCAGTGCGCTCTTGCTATTGCTCTTGCTCGCGCTGCTGCTCTCGCTCTTGCTCTTGCTTGTGATGCTGATCGATTAAGCTACACTTGATCATTGAATCGACTTTTGGGTCATCATCATCTTGTGCTTGGATTCCATCTCGGCACCACCATGATCACCATCGCCCGGGGCGACACCTTGATCTCCATCGAGCATCGTTTCGCCCCAATCTTTTTCTCGACTATCGCTACGCTTGGATAAAGTAAAGCATTACGGGCATTGCATTGCATACAATAAGCGACAACCATTGGCTCCACGTTGCCGATAACCGGTTACAAAACATGATCATCTCATACAATAAAATATAGCATCATGTCTTGACCATTCAATCAAACATGCCCGCAAAAACAAGTTAGGCGCCCTACTTTGTTGTTGCAAATTTTACGTGGCTGCTACGGGCTTAAGCAAGAACCAATCTCACCTCGCATCAAAACCACAGCGATACTGTCAAATAGACTCGTTTAACCTTCTCAAGGACCGGCGTAGCCTTTCAGTTCAACTAAAGTGAGAGAGCAGACACCCGCCGTCACCTTTAAGCAACGAGTGCTCGAGCGGTGAAACCAGTCTCGCGTAAGCGTCTGGCGTAATGTCGGTCCGGGCGCTTCATCTCACAATACCGCTGAACCAAAGTATGACATCTGGTAGGTAGTATGACTTGTATGCCCACAACTCACTTGTGTTCTACTCGTGCAAAACATCAAACCATAAAAACCTAGGCTCGGATGCCCTTTGTTGGGAACGTAGTAATTTCAAAAATTTTCCTCGCACCGCAAGATCATGGTGATGCATCAGCGAGAGGAGAGTGTTGTCTACGTACCTCGTGACCAAGCGGAAGCGATCTGCGTAGAGGAAGTAGTCGCGTTCTCCTCGCGATCCGACGATCCGCGCCGTTACTCGGCGAGTTCTTGACACCGTACAGCTCGATGGCGTCCCTCGTACTCGATCCGGCCGGTGTCGAGGAGGTTCCGACGCGACGGCGTGGTGGCGATCTTGATGTTTCACGGGCGGGCCGCTAAGCTGGACGGTATGACCGAGGTGGAATATGGTGGAGGGGCGCACTGCGGAAGCGATCCGTAGATCAAACTTGTGTGTTCATGGGGTGCCCCTGCCCGATATAAAGGAGGGAGGAGGAGGCCGGCCAAGGGTTTGGCGCCGGTGTGGAGTCCTACTAGGATTCCAAGTCCTAGTAGGAGTCCATCAAAAGGAAGGAAGGAATAGGAGGAGAAGGAAAGGTGGCGCCCCTTTTCCCTAGTCAATTCGGACTAGAGGAGAGGGGCGCAGCACCCTTCCTCTTCCCACTAAAGCCCATCAAGGCCCATTACTTCTCCCGTAACTCCCGGTACTCAAAAATACCGAATCACTGGAACCTTTCCGAACTCCGAATATAGTCGTCCAATATATCGATCTTTCGACCATTTGAGACTCCTCGTCATCCCGATCTCCCGGGACTCGAACTCCTTGGTACATCAAAACTCATAAACTCATAATATAAGCATCAGAAACCTTAGCGTGGGACCCTACGGTTCGAGAACAATGTAGACATGACCGAGACCGTCTCCGGTCAATAACCAATAAGCGGGACCTGGATGCCCATATTGGTTCCTACATATTCTCTGAATCTTTATCGGTCCGGATAACAACATCGTTTTCCCTTTGTCATCGGTATGTTACTTACCCGAGATTGATCGTCGGTATCCAATACCTAGTTCAATCTGTTACCGGCAAGTCTCTTTACTCGTTCCGTAATACATCATCTCATAACTAACTCATTAGTTACAATGCTTGCAAGGCTTAAGTGATGTGCATTACCGAAGGGCCGAGATACCTCTCCGACATTGGTGACAAATCCTAATCTCAAATCGCCAACCCAACATCGCCTTTGGAGACACGAGTATCCTTTATAATCACCCGATTCGTTGTGGCGTTTGGTAGTACCAAAGTGTTCCTCCGTAGCAGGAGTTGCATAATCTCATAGTTATAGGAACATGTATAAGTCATGGATAAAAGCGTAGCAACATACTAAGCGATCGTGTGCTAAGCTAATGGAATGGGTCATGTCAATCAGATCATTCAACTAATGATGTGACCTTGTTAATCAAATAACAACCCTTTGTTCATGGTTAGGAAACATAACCATCTTTGATTAACAAGCTAGTCTAATAGAGGCATACTAGTGACACTTGTTTGTCTATGTATTCACACATGTATTATGTTTCCGGTTAATACAATTCTAGCATGAATAATAAACATTTATCATGATATAAGGAAATAAATAATAACTTTATTATTGCCTCTAGGGCATATTTCCTTCCAAAACTTGGAGGTTATATTACCCATGTCATGCATGTTGTCTTGCATTGCTTAGTTTTTACATTATATATGGATTGTCATCCTTACTTTCTTACTATATAAATCATATATTTGAATTATATCATGCCATCATGTTTAATAGTACATACACATCATCTATCTGAATTATGGCATGGCAACCCATTTAATAAAGACATCATATAGTTATATCATGTCATCCTGTTTAGTGTTTCAGTCATCATATTTTGAATTATGGCATTCTATTCGTGAATTTATGTGATTATGGCATGCCAACCTATTTAATAAACACATTATATAGTTATATTATATCATCCTTACATAGTCTCATATTTTGAACTATGTCTTTCCATCTTTTTAGTTAGCCATCATAATGTGAAATTGTGTCATGCTATCCTTTAGTTAGCCATCATATATGTGAAATTGTGTCATGCTATCCTGCTTGGTTAGACAACATAAATATGAATTATTTCATGCCGTCTTTTATTCCCCACTATCCATTGCTCTCTCTATCATACAATTTCTATACTTTCAATTACTTTTCTTGTTTATCGTGATTTGAATTGGAGAGGGTAATGGCGTTATCTAAAGGAGTAACAACACGGTCTTGAAAAGATAGTGCTACCGTTGATGTAGATAGAACCACGGTTGTACTTGTCCAAGACCAGATCCACCCACATAACCCGACTCTTGATTGTACCCCTACCCGTTGGACAAGAACCAGCTACACCTTCTAACCCCAAGAATAGTAACCCGCC